>JANVCL010000005.1:512783-532134 GCA_026546855.1 Erythroxylum incrassatum | reverse complement strand
TAAAACTTTTTAAATATGTTCAAAAATCGAACAAATTTGAATTAACTTATTTTCATTTTGGATATAAAAAATCTATAGTAGAGTTATGCATAACTAAAATTAGAAATGATGATGAATGTTAATTTAAATTTCGATGCTTACTAATAATTTGAATAATGTAAAATTTTAATTAATCAAAATTTATTTTATTGATTTTCAAGTCATTATATCTCTAAATTTTGCGAGTATGGTACTAAAATTGCATATTAGCTTAGAATCGGCTCGGCTCAGTCCATGGCTAACAGAATAGGCCCAGATTAATCGAGCCTTAAACTGAATTTGGGCTTGGACTGTCAAAACTAGATCGAGCCTCAGATTGAGCCTGGGCTACAACAAAAAATGTCGTTCTGGGCTTAGCCTTAGCCTTTTCAGCCCTTTTCGATGCCTATTACGGACATGTGTACTCCAAGCAAACTATCTGGCTACTTCTCACTTTCCAACCGCTGCAGGCAAGTTGATGCGTCGTTGTCGCTTAAGCCAAAAATCATTGAAGGCATAATCTTGAACTCTAATAATAAAGCCTTAGCTTTTAAGATTTAGGAATCAAATTAATCGTAAAAATTAGTAATTCCTACGAATTTCTTAGAACCTAAATTGTATTAAAATTGGATTTTAATTTAGCCATAAATACAACCCTTGAAAATAACTAAGGAACCGATTAAAAAAATAAGGACAAAATATATGTAATTTAAATATTAGGCATGGATTAATTAAATGTTACTAATATGATAATCCGATTTTGCTCATGAACTTGACTATAATTAATTAATTAATAATTTAAGATAATCATAACAAATTATTAGTTTGAATTAAATTTAATTAATTTTGTTTAAATTTAAGAGTTGAATTAAATTATCACGTAAACAACATTTAATTAGCTAACATATAATGTTCATACGACACATGTTTTGTTGTTATTTTTTAATCAAAGTTTAAGATAATTTATTTTTAAAAATTGAAAAAATTTAAAATAATTTTTTAAAACTATAAAAAATTAAGTGAATTGCATTTCAATTAAAATTTTCAAGTTTTGAATTTTAGAGTTATTTTAGGAGCAAAATTTTAACTAATTTAATCCTTAATTGAAAGGAAAACATTTTATAATCAGTTTAAAATAAACTAAAAGTTTTAAAATATTTGTTAGTTAAAAATATGGAAACAAAAAGAACAACAGATACATGCACTTTATCCTACTAAATATTTGTTAGTTAATTATTACTTATTTTTAGTATAAAGTATGATTACTAGAAAAGACATCATGTTCTACTTTCAAAGTGCAAACATTTGTCATAATTATGACTAATGGAAGTAACTAAGGATGATAACAGGTCGGGTCAAACCGAACCAAATCAACTGTTGTTGCTAAGGCCTGGGCTCTGGCACAACGACCTTAGGATGATTACTAGAAAAGACATGATGTTCTACTTACGACTAATGGAAGTGACCAGGGATGATAATAGGTCGAGCCAAGTCGAGCTCAATCATTTGTTGTTATTAGGGCTCGAGCTTGGGCCTAACGGCCTTAAGCAATAGACCTGAGCTTGAGTGTGACTAGGTCCGAAGTAGCCTGGCACTAGCCTAAGCCTAATTCAATTCGACTCTTAACTATTTTTCAATTAAAAATTCAAAAACGATGTCGTTTTGCATTTTACTTATAATGTTGAGTTTTGGGCCGAGTCGAACTTAATTATCATCTTTAGAAGTGACAATTAGGGTTCCAAATTACATTATATTGGAGAAGCAACACAATACAAAAGTCTAATATAATAGGAGAGATCTAGCTAAAAATAATTTGTAGATAATCAATAAATTATTACATTAAGAGATACTACTCTTATAAAATAAACTTAATTATTATTCTTTGGATCATTGTTGGTCTACTGAAAACAGCCTCTCAACTATGTAAGAGTAAGACTGCATATTATCATACCTCTTCAGACCCTGCTTCATTGCGAGATTTCAGATTAGGTGATGATGATGATGATGGATCATTGTTAGTTAACTTAATAGTGTAAATATTCCAATTTAAACTTATGATCTAAAAAAATGCTTTTATTGAATGAAAGAAATAGAATCCTTTAGTGTATAGTGTAATTTAGTCATTTATGTTTTAAAACATTAATTAAGTTCATCTTCATAAAGACATAAACAACAACAACAACAATATCTAGTGAGAGTTATACAAAAATGCAAAAACTAAGAAGATCCAATAGTACTCAATCTTATTCCTTCCAAGTAAAAAAGCTGTTTCTAACAAACCTACATATAACACAAAATATTAATAATACAAAATATAAATAAATAAGTCTACATAAAATAATAAAAATATAATTTAATACATAATGCAGTACATATAGAGCATAGTAAATGTTAAATACACAAATTAGGAAAAAAAACAAGTAAAAAATCAAACCAGCCATTCCAAAACATCAATTAAGCTTAGGTTCTTAACAAAGTTAAATAAATATATTTTTATTTGAATTATATATGCAACACATATAAATAATATAACCTAAATGATATTTAGATATATAAGTATATTGAACTTACAAGAACTAAATGTTAACTTCTAAGTATGTAAAATAAAAATAAGAATTTAATTTTTGATTAAGTGAAGATTAAATTATTTAATATAATATAATTTGAAAATATTATATAATAAATTACTTATAATCATATATATCTTTGTGTTATTTATAGGAATTTTACTAAAACAAACTCCATTTATAATCAAATAGACATTTCCTAAATATAAAGTTGACAATTTATAAAAAGCAAATAGAGAGTATAGAAGAATTTATAAGATTTATACTTTGAGTTTATATTAAGAGAATTATCATACATTATAAATAAATTATTTTTTAATTAATAATAGAATATTAAGCATTCTTTCAATTCAGATTTAAAAGATAAAAAATTTTAATTGAATAATTATAAAAATACGAGAGTTGAATTAAAACTCTAAAACTTAATTTTTTAAAAAACATATTCCAATAAAGATTTTACTTAATATCATTTCAATATGAAATAATTCTATTATATTGTATTGTATATTATTTTATGAAAAAACTTGTTGGACAAATACAACTGATAGTAGAAGTGCATATATAATAGATTCTAATCACCTGTCTCTGTTATTACATGCATAACCTATTTTACAAGCATCAATCCATTCAATTTATGTTAATCTCACTTATTGAATAAATAAATGCTCATAAAATAAAGTAGGTATGATATGTTGTTATATATATAATATGAACAAAAAGGGTGAACTGCTCCTTAAGGGGTGGTCAAATTGGTAGAGTAGAAATGTATTGAACCAAAAGATCTTGTATTCGATACTTCTTACTAACGCTCTTTCTATCAAACTTGTTGTATAAGCTTACCTAATACGAAATATTCGATTGACGTGATTTGTAAATTATTACATTAATCTAAAAGTTTACTCAGTATGTATTAACAAGAAAGCGATTGTAGATTCTTTCGTTATAAAAAACAACGTTACAAGAAGAACTTTTAATTCAAAAATTAGTAAATTTTCAAGATAATTGATTAACTAGACCATAAAGAAGATTTAAAGGCAGCTGAAATTTTCTAGCTTCTTATTCCGACTCTAATTTATCTCTTTTTAATTAAAATTATTTATTTATACGAGACTCACTTAAATAAATGGTTTGAATCAAAAGGAGACAGAATAAGATCGGAATAAGAAGGAAGAGGATTTGATCCCATCTAAAGGAGCTGAGCTCTAAAGTTTGCCACGTACTTTCAAAGCTAAACCGACACAAAATATTATTACTAATATAGTGTATTTTAAATTACCATCGAGGTAAAGCAAGCAGTCGTCTAATGGGCCCACCTCTTCACCAATAACAACACGTCGCGCTTTAAGCTTACTACATAAGTTAACAACAGCTGGGGCCCGCAACTTTACCATTAGATCAAACGGCGCACGTATCCACAGATGCGACACTCCTTACCCGTGACCATAGGACAAATGTACCCTATTCTTTTACCCTCGTTCAAGGGGGACATATTCTAGAGATATAGTACACTTGTACTGCGCCTAATAAAAAATATTATTTATAATAACTGAAATCGATATTTAAATTTATTTTAAATAATTATTATAATTAATTTAAGTTAAATTTAATAATTAAATTTAAATCTAACACTTAATTTATTATTTTATCTAGTATTTATTTTGTGATTATGTAAACAAGATTTTAAAATTTATTAAAAATTAAAATAAAAAAGACAAAAATTCTTTGTAATTTAAATACAATTTTAAAATTTTCTTAAATTTTATAATTAGTTAACGTTTTAAAAATACTATTTTTTACATTTCTTTTTAAAAATAATGATAAAACTTATTTAAAATAAATATTATATATAAACTAATTAAATATCATTAAAATGATTACAAAACTACAATAACACTAAGTAAAAATTTGATTGACGTATTATTAATTTAATTAATTAATTTTGTTTTAAAATAATAATATTATAATTGTTTTAAATTATTAATTTGAGTATAATTTAATTAATTTTAATAAAGTTCAAAAATTAGATTTGATCTTTATATTAATAATATTTAATCATTTTTAAATTTAAAATATTAGATATTTTTGTTGAAGTTACTTTATGTTCAAAATTAATTAAATTACACGAAAACCTCACGTCTTATAAATTTTTACACTTAATTGAAGGGTATTTTAGTAAATTGTTGACAACAGAAGACTAAGAATTAGTTCCACTTTCATAACTACACAGTGCTCTACTTATTTATTGTTTACGTGTGTTTGAAGTGAACAGCCAAAGTAGCGAACCCCCAAACTGTTCATATCCATCACATCTCTAGAGTTTTGAGAGATTTATGTCTGCGAGTTTCTAGTCTGCGTAACTGGGTTTGGATTTTCAAAGGGTCGTCTTTTGTTAATGCTATGAGTTGAAAAGAAGTGATCTTTTTTGAGGTGTTTTGGTTGATGGTTGGAGCTCTGAAGTGTTGATGAATTGTTTGGTTTTGTGGAAGAGAGAAAGTTAGGGGAATGCGGAAATCGTTCAAGGACTCTCTTAAAGCTCTTGAAGCTGATATTCAGTTCGCCAACACCTTGTAAATTACTTTTTCCTTTTTTTTAAAATGAAATCGTTTTGGTTATTGGAGTTCTTTGCTTATCTCCTTTTCCTTTGATTCCTACTTTTGTCGGTTGGGATTAGTTTGAAGTTTCTGAGATCTATGTGATGTCAATATGGGTTATCTGCTTTGCCCAAGGTTGTATTTTTTCTGGTTTATCCTCTTAGTTTCATGCAATTGGCTTCGATCACTGTGTAAAGTAAACCATTTTAAAGCTTGATCGAGTTGTGAAATTAGATCAGGCTGTAATTCTGATACTGGGCTAAGTTCTACTTAGTGCGTGTCTCATTGAAGATGGTCCAAGTATTAACAAGATTAATGCCTTTGTTCTTCCCATGTGATCGGAAGATGGGAGTGTAGAAATCTTAGAATCTGTTTTTATTTTCGATGCAGAGCTTATGTCACTAGGTGCCCAGTGCTTGTGCAGAGATAAATCTGAACTTGAGATTTCTTTTAACTACTGTTGTCTTCTCCACATGATTATCATTGCTTGGTATAACAGATTTTGTTCATAAACAATGAATTATAGTTGCCGATTGGGACGAGCTGCAGAATCAAACAATGACTAAAAACACGCCAATGGACCATCAATAATGTCCTTTTGTCTTTTCAATGTCGTGTCAAAGAAGACACGGGTCTTAATTTCATTATCGAAGATAATAACAGAAGTCATAGATTCTATTCTTCATATTTTTCTCTTCACGTCGGTCTAACATGGATTTACTGTTTGAGATAATTAGTACTTTCTGATTGATTTCATTATTATGTATTTTGACGCAGGGCTTCTGATTATCCTACGGAATACGATGGTGGCTTCCTCCAGATGAGATTATCCTACAGTCCTGCTGCTCATTATTTCCTGTTTCTTGTTCAATGGACTGATTGTCGTCTTGCTGGTGCTTTGGGATTGCTTAGGATTCTTATATACAAGGTGTTTTGCATTGTATTTGTTTGAGAAAAGTTCTCTTCAATGACCTGACATTGATTCTCACAGGCTTATGAAAATGGCAAGACCACTATGTCCATTCATGAGAGAAGAGCTAGTTTGAGAGAGTTCTATGGTGAGCTGCAATGAATTGCTGTTTGTCTTTGTTGAGTGAACTAGTTCTTAACTTGAATCTCTTGTTGCAGGTGTGATATTTCCTTCCTTAATGCAACTCCAAAGAGGAATTACAGATGTTGAAGACAGGAAACAGAGAGAAATTTGTGCTAAGTATAGAAAGAAATGCGAAATGAACAAAGGGAAACTCTCTGAAATTGATTTCGAGAGAGAAGAAGAATGCGGGATTTGTTTGGAGATTAGCACCAAGGTCGTACTGCCAAATTGTAGCCATTCAATGTGTATGAAATGTTATCATAGTTGGTAAGACTTGCTACTATATCAGTCTATGATCCCAGTTTCATTTGAACTCTTGTAATTCATAAGAGAACTACTTGATTCTTTATCTTTAATATAAAAACATTGATGAATTTGTTGTTTTGATGTCATCAGGCGTGCAAGGTCTCAGTCTTGCCCGTTCTGCCGGGATGGCCTGAAGAGAGTAAGCTCCGGCGACCTGTGGATCTATACCTGCAAGAAAGATATCCCCGACTTGCCTTCAATCACTAGAGAGAACTTGAAGAGATTGTTCCTGTACATTGACAAGTTACCTCTCATTTTTCCCAAACCAACGCTCGTTACCTATGATCCAAGGCCTCCCTAAGGATAGATTGACTTTAAGGTTGGAAATTTGTACATATAATAATTGGCTGATTGTTTACATCAATTTTTTGTTGTAGAAAATTGTTATTGCACCTTGATCTGTATTGATCCGCCGAGTTTGGAACTTTGTTCTTCAATGGAGTTCCTTTGAAAGATTGTGTTTTGATCATCCATGTGAGAAATTCAGAAGATCCTAACCTGAGGATCACAGGCACAAATGACCAATATCTGCTCTAGAATAATCAGAAGCAATGAACATGGAATTGTAAAGAAATTGATTCCAGACAGATAAGTATGAGACAAAGGAAAGTATTATCTCAAACACTCGACTAACCGAACTAAATATTACAGGACTCAGACAGGATCTGATAGGTCAGAGTCATCAGGAAAAGACAATTTTTCGTGCTTTTCAAAAATATCATAGTTTTTCCTTCTTTGATTCAGAGAGAACCTCACGACTATAGTCAGGTAGCTGAGAGACTATACACCCAGAACTTCTGCTCCAAAATCCGACTTCAATCATCGTCTTCTTCATCTTCTTCCTCCACTTCCTCTTCCTCTTCTTCATCTTCCACTTCTTCCTTTTCTTCGTCCTCCTCCACATCCTCCTGCAGAGACAATTATTGGAAGGACATTGCACATCAACAGCTAACACCATAACATAAGGCAGTGAAGGTAAAGTTGGTAGTAGGTCTGATAGAAATTATTTCAGTTCTTGATGCAAAATGGAAACTTATATTGGAGAAAATTTAGCTAACACTTCGACGGAAAACAAATCAAGAAAGAGCGGGAAAGACCCTACAGGTCCTTCGTTCAAAGTATACTATCATTGATCGTAATCAAGTCATTAAAACAGAAGATGTACTCTTCGGCCAATGTTTGACGGAGTGGGGTCAAACATGCAAAGAAGCCACCAGATCAGCTCTTTCAAATGAAAGTACGGAAATTCAATGTATACCTGCTTCTTGTTATAGGCATTCATGAGCTTCCCGTACTCAGCCTTCCTCTTTGCAGCTTTGGCTTCATATGGAGCCTTCTCCTGCCAATGAGTTATTACATAGAAAAGTACACAATTGAGAAAACTAAAGCTAATGTTAAATTCACTGTGATTTCTTAACAAGACATATGTTGATGGTAACTGCTTACTACCGACACCGACTACGGAACCACTACAGAGATTAGATTTAAATCAGCCGTTAAATGGCTTCCAAATTCCCATAAAATCATTCTTTGCAAATGCATCTCGTTAATCCACAATCAAGAAACATATCAATCGACATCAAACAAGAGATTATATATAAAAGAATGTATGATCACTTACAGCAGGAGACAATGATTTCCATTTCTCTCCTCCAGCTTTCCCAACCTTCAGTGATGGAAACCAGAAGTTAAACCAAACCAATCACATATCTTCCAGAAACATGTCAAAACTGAGACTATATCACTAGAAAAGGTCAAAAAGACCGCTTACTGCTGCAACAGACGAGACATTCGGGTTTTCTTTCTTGAACGTCTGCCTGAACTCTTCCCTGAAAAATTAACATGGCAAGATTTGTAGACATCCTCCAATACTGGTAACAACAAGCAGCTAACTTCCATCCCAAAACGTAACAACGTGAAATACATACAGGAAGACAAAAAAGGCGCTAGGAGGGCGCTTTGGTTTGTTCGGGTCTTTCTTGGCCTTTTTATCCTTCTTAGCATTTCTCTTGGTACTCTTATCCACAACAGCAGCCGCCTTCCGTTTCCCAACCTTTCTGAAAATAATAAAGGTATATTTGACCCATCACTACTGTAATCTGAACATGGCTGCATCCTCCATTTGAGTATTGAAAATTAGATACAACAGAACTTGTTAAGATTGAAATAGCCGAAGTTCAAGAATCCCAAAAGCTATAAGCATCCATGCATGTCAAAGCACAGGTATCAATTAACTAACCTATCATCAGCAGGCTTCAGAACTTCCCTTGAGACCTTCAACATCCCCTTGCCCTTGGTTGTCTTCATTGTTGATTAGACCTACTGCAACAAATTAGAACAAAATAAGAAATTCACAGCACAAAACATTGCCTAAATCACTTGGAAATGTGGAACTTCATGCAGACTCCATGAAAGATAAGCTTTGACGTAGTAGCCAAAGCTCCAATCATACAAGTCAACGCCATCGTAGATTATATTTCCGAAAGCATAAGAACCCGTATAAGGACAAAAACAAACAGTAAAAACAAAAAAAGACAAAAAGGGAAATAGCAGATGTAACTGCTTAACACTTGGGTTGCCTGGAGTGGATCGAAACCCTATGTTCAGATTCTATACCAGATATTTCAGTCGCCAAACTAAAAATAATCTGATGACAAATAAGCAAAACCAAAAAATTTCTGATTCAGTCAGGGACATGGGTTGTGGGTATAGACTCATAAAACACCAATTCACTACACTTTTATATCAAAAAACTAGACTTTACACTTAATTGAACACGAAGAACTACAATTTTGTGCTGTTGCAACGGGCTAAGAAAACAATAAAGCTTCGATCTTTTAATAGTTTATATAACCACTAAACCACAAAACTCAAACCCAAAACACAATCAACAAAAAAAGAAAAACCACTGAAAGATAAAGCAAAAACAGAGAACTTCATGCACCAGAAAAGAAGAAAAAAATCAAGAACAATCCATTACCCAGAAAGTTTAAACTCCCAACAAAGGCAAAAGAACTATATTAAAAAAAAAAGAAAAACAGATCGTGGAAACTATAGGGTACCTCAGAAAACTTCAATCCTTTTTATAAGAAACAGAGTTGAGCGAAACAGGGGAACTAAGTATACAGAGTAACCGAACCAGAGAGCGAGAATATTGAAGAACAAAAAGCGAAAACGGGACGACCGAATTAAGAGAGTAATAAATTCGGTACGAGTGACCGTTTAAACCGGTAAAATATGACGTGTACTTATCTTTGGATTACTTTAACCGTCTATAGCCGGTTCCTAATATTCGAAGCCATCGCTATAATTATTATGATGATAGATCCTTTGTATTTCCTTATTATTAATTATTAATATATTTAAGAGTTTACTTTAACCTCTAAATCATAATAATCAAAATTGTAAAGTTCTTCTTTCGCTATTATTCCACTTTTTGACATATTTAATGATATCTTAATTGTACTATTTAGATAGGTAAAAGAAATAAAAGATTGTCGTGTTGAAATCTGATTCAATCGCAAAGTCTGAAGAGTTCTAATAATACATAATTTTATTTTTAATAAAAAACTATTTTTAATAACTAAAAATCATAAAAAATTTTTTAATATAAATCTGACTTAAACGTAAAAATTAAGTAAAATATAACTTTAATTTAAACTAGAAAAAAGTTGCTTTATCTATAAAAAATAAGGTTAATGTAATTAAAAATATGTTTGATTACATTTAATTTAATTTTTATTTTTTTCAATATAAAAATTAATATTTATCCTTTTTTGTGATAAATTATCATATAATTCCTATTTTACATTTATTAATTTTTATTTATTCATAATTTTAATAAAAACAATATTTTGAGTAAAAATTTAACAAAATATGATGAAAAGATGTATAATAATTAAACATTATTATAAAATTAGATAATAATTTTAAATTAGAAAAAAGATAATTTTGAGGGACTTCAACGTAATTAAATTTTTTTTTTCCAATTTGCTATGATGTTTTATTAATAATTTAAAATAAAATATTTTAAAGATAGGCAAATATTTATGTCTTTTACTTTATTTAAGAGGACAATGTTTTGGGTGGTGCTTGTAATAATTGCCTCCAACAAATATCTTTTTATAGTTAATGACAAGAAAGATATTTGTGTGGGAATCAGACAAGTCGACACGTGGTTCCTCTGTATCTTGTCTGCTTTGACTTTGAACTGCGTTGTCTGACCGCGAGGTCTCACCGTGATTACTCTGTCACAAGGTCGTTTCATAATCTCAGTTATGTAAGATATAGGATTCACATTTGAGTCCCAATTTGACTCGAGGTCAACTGGTCAAGTTCTAATTAATTAGGTCAATTTGGACCATTATTATCCTAATTATAGGCATAGTTTGGTATTATGGTCCAATTAAGTTTGTGCTTAAAATTATTTTAAAATTTTAAAATTCAAGTAAAATAATTTATTTTGATTGTTAAATAAAATGATATTATTTTACTTCAAATTAAATCAAAACAATCCTTCTAAGAATTAAGCTTATAAATTATAATTATGCTATAACTGCAAATAGGAAATTTAAAGTTATATAAATAACTTAATAATAATCTTACTTTGGAAATTATGAAATAAGATATTTAAATATGTTTAAAATTAATTAATTAATAATTTTATATTATAAAATTACAAGTCATCACTTTTTTTTCAATAAAATATTTCACATAAGTGTGACAATATATAATACATATCTTATATTATAAGATAGACACCAAATTAATTGAATTAATTTATTTCAAATTAATTTTGATTCAATCTTTTATAGCTAATTGAATTAAAAATTTTATCAAATTCAATTTTATAGATATTTTATTTATTTATTTATTTATTATTATTAAGTTACATATATATCAATTCTTTTTTTAATTTATCAAAAATAATTTCTCTATTAATTCGGTAGCGCAAATTAGTAAGTTGTTATAAATCTTAAAGCCCAATGAAATTCAAATATTTAAACTTAAATTTGGGATTTGTTAGTGAATATATAAAACCAATTAAGTTGGCCTCACACAACAGTTTAAGCTGTTGTGGTGAAATAGTTACTTAACATGGTATCAGAGCCTTTGTGACCAAGTGATCGTAAGTTCAAATCCTATCACCTACCTATTATTCAGCATAAGGTAGAGTGAGCTTGTGCAAGTTTCAAACCCAAAAGGCTTTCACTTGAGGGAGTGTGTTAGTGAATATATAAAATCAATTAAATTGATCTCACACAATAATTTAATCTATTGTGGTGAAATGGTCACTTAACACGATTAAATCTAATAAATCGAATTTAAGTAATTAATTAATTTCAAATAAAAACAATAAGCTGATGTGGCAAATTCAATGAAGATCACAAAGAGATTTTCTTTCGCCAACGTAGACCACAAAAAGATCACAGGCTTCCTGCCTCCACCACACTCTCTCATGACCCCACATTCAGATAAGGCATGATAAGGTCGATACTTTCACATCCGTCAGATGGATACGGTATTCAATCCAACGGTCGAAATCTGTCCGCTTGGATAAAGCTTCGAAATTTCATTAAAGCTCCACTCTTTAACGACACAATTCACCGGTTCTTCCATATTTCACTCTCTCCGTCGCACTCCGATCACGACAATCGCCATGGCCACCTCCGCTGCAACATCCTCTTTCATGGGCACGCGCCTGCCTGACTTGTATCCAAGCTCCGGTAGGGTTCAGGCCAGGTTCGGTTTTGGTGGCAAAAAACCAGCACCCAAGAAGTCGTTTAAGCCAAAGCACCGGAGTGGCTCGACGGTAGCTTGGTCGGTGATTATGGATTCGACCCATTTGGTTTGGGGAAACCAGCTGAGTACTTGCAGTACGAGCTAGACTCCTTGGACCAGAACTTGGCCAAGAACTCGGCCGGCGACATTATCGGGACACGAACTGAGTCCTTCGACGTGAAGTCCACTCCGTTCCAGCCTTACAGTGAGGTGTTTGGGTTGCAGAGGTTTAGGGAATGTGAGCTCATTCATGGAAGGTGGGCGATGTTAGCCACTCTCGGTGCTCTCACCGTCGAGTGGCTCACCGGAGTAACCTGGCAAGACGCCGGAAAGGTAAGCAAGTTAACAATTTCTTGAAGTTCTAAAGTTGTGAAACATCGAGATGATCTACAACAGTTTCGGGTGTTGCAGGTAGAGCTAGTTGAAGGGTCGTCGTACCTTGGCCAACCTCTGCCATTCTCGATCACGACATTGATATGGATCGAGGTTTTGGTGATTGGATACATTGAGTTTCAAAGAAACGCAGAGCTTGACCCAGAAAAGCGGTTGTATCCTGGAGGAAAGTTCTTTGATCCACTTGGGTTGGCCTCTGATCCAGAGAAGAAGGCAACTCTTCAATTGGCAGAGATCAAGCATGCTCGACTTGCCATGGTTGCATTTCTTGGCTTTGCAGTTCAAGCTGCTGTTACTGGGAAAGGTCCTCTCAACAACTGGGCTACTCACTTGAGCGATCCTCTTCACACCACCATTATTGACGCCTTCAGCTCTTAAGTATAGGCGTTGAGTTGTGTTTTTTCATGGGATATGTTACTATCTTATGCCCCTTCTTTGTCTTGTAAAAAGATTTCTGACAATCAAGAAGCCTTTCTTCTTCACTCTTATGTCTTATCAGACTAATTCGAGTTCTTCAGCCTTTCAGTGCTCCGTTTGGTCTGTGGTGATTAAGAGAATAAAATAAATTTTAATATTATTTTATCAGGTTATTTGATAATGAAATAAAATATAATAAGATTTTCATTTTTTAATATTAAAAATTAATAAGTGTGAAATTATAAGATAAATATCACAATTTTATATTTAAAAAAGTAAAAAAAATTATTAATTTTTAATTAATTAATTTTATCCTTTATTGTGATATCAAATTGCAAGTACTATCAGTTTGAACTTGGTTTAGCTTGACATGTCATCATCTTTGTCATCATGGCCTATCTGCTCTCTGCTGTTCTATAATCAGTAACAGTGATGATAGAGGTCGAAACAGCTTTCTGCAAATCTATACTAAAGATCCGAAACCATGAAAAATAGCAGAAAGTTTTAGAACACTAACACTTAGGACGCAAGAAAACAGCAGTCCTAGATGGAGCATAAGGGAAGTAAATTTGGTTAGTTAGGGTCAAACCTAAAAAATGACTTTAACTACAAAGTAACTAAGTAACTGCACTATATATATATACTTAGAAGGCATACACATTTGCCTCCAATCAAGTTTGACCATTGCATTACTGGTCTTTTATCTCTTCCTTTCTCTTTGGAAGAGCTCCTGGTGGTACGGTCACTTCCTATCTTCTCCTCTCTTCTCTTCTCTTCCTCGCTCATTCCTCACTTTCTTTAGTTACAAGCTATGCATTGATCTTTGATTCTTGAAGTTTCAACCTTTATTCTCAAGTTATCTTGATTTCCTTTCTGGGTTTTCTTTTGTTGTTCATGAAAAGAAGGTTAGAAGTTATGGGGAGGCTTTTTAAGGTCAGGCTTAGTGGTGGAGAAATCTTTCGTTGCAAGTACTGCAGAACCAGACTTGCGCGTGCCGCTAATATCATTTCAACGGTTTGTTTTTGTTTCTTGTTTGCTGAAATACTTTAGGATTTTGGTTGGTTTTCAGAATCTTGGACCTTCTTTAGGTTGTTAAGCTTTAAGATCCTTCATTGCAATTTATGAACTCAGTTTCTGACTTCTGATTTTTCAAAATCAAAGATTTCTGATCTTCTGTTTTGTTGTTTTCGTTTCAGGATTTTCACTTGAGGGACGGAAATTCTTATCGTTTTGCTCGAATGTAAGTTGGCCTTGAAGTTTGTACTCATTGAGTTAGATACAACATCAGAATCTTTTGTATATGTATGAACTTCATGTCAGACATGCCTGTTTCCATATCTGGTGTTCAATTTATGCATATCAGGTCTTAATAGCTATTTGATGTAGAAATTCTTATACGAGTACTTCAATTTTTACTGCATGCCAAGAAACTTTGTTGTGGAAGGAAAATGGAATTGTAATATTTTTTGATTGATTAGAATAGTTGGTTAAGAGTGAAGAGACTTTTAAGGCCGATAAGCGCTGCTTGAATCAAATCCGACACTTTGAATCAAATCCGTCGTTAACTCATTAGGATCCTACTTAACCTGACAGAGCTGATCACTACATCTAAATTCGTAACATGTTCATGTGCATTGGAATATGGATATGAACAATCATAAGCACTTGGGAGTTATAGTGATGTATCTGACATTTACATTTCACGGATGATGATCATAGTGTGAATGTCTCACTTGGGGAGCCGCAAATTCGAATCGTGGATTCAAGAAGATACATGGCTAATGAGACATTCTGTATTAAGTGTGGCTCTTTCTTGGGATTGAAATATGTAAGACCTAAATTTTTTTTTTCACTGGTTTAGTTCCGCAATTAAGGCTTCAAGTTCCTTCTGATATATTTGATCACACGTTCTTTTATGATTCAAGACATAATTTAAAGTACTTCTTTGAGACATCTAATGTATTTTCAACGTTGGTTTATCAGAAACAAGCTTCTCAGAGAGGACAGAACTTTAAGAAGGGAACATTTGTCATTGACGGGTTCAAGTTCATCTCAGTCTGAACTTTTTTCAAATTTTATGTTATTGTTATGAAGCTGAGTTCAGGTTTTTTTTAGCAGGTCTAAGCTGTCAGGTCCTGAGCATGTTGAGCAAGATGAGAGTGAATCTGAGAATGATTGATTTTTATATAATCTGCAAGTTTTCAACTGTAAATCAACAATATTAAAGACATTACTAGACCTTTTGTTGATTGATCTGGAGGTGAAAGTCTGCAGAAAAACTCTTTTTCTTATATAGAATAAACTGTAATTGCATTCCTATCACTTGAAACTCAAATTGACCATGTTCAAGTTGGGTCAAGAAGTCTACTTAACTCAAATTGAATAGTTCAAACTAGTTCAAATTTATATGATATCACTAAAATAATTAACCTACTAAAATAATATCGTTTTAATTCAAAACACGATCAAATTAGACTTGAATGGTTAAGTTAAAAAGAAATGAATTTTTGACTTATTATCATGCTTACGATGGTTAAAAGTACATTTTGAACCTAAACGTTTACAATAGAATATAACTTGAATTCTAACGTTTTGAAATGTTCAAATTGAACCTTAAAGTTTTCAAAACGTTTAAAACAATCCTAATTAGGCGAAAATTTTAATAAAATTAATTCTCGTGAGTTAAACATCATTTTATCGTATATTTTTAAAATAGAAAGTGGATTCCGATATCACGTGATAGTAAGAACCACAATTATAGATTTCATTTTGTAATAATATCATGTCAGTATTGACGTAATATTTACTAATAAATAAATTTCATTAAAATTTGCATTTATTTAGGGTCGGTTTTTGAATGTTTTGAAAACGTTAAGGTTGAATTTGATCGCTTTAATCTTTATTTTCCTATGTATTATATGAAAATACTTAACTTTGAGGCCAACTTCAACTTGTTTTCGAAAATTCGTAAAAACCAAATTCAAATTAATTAAAATGAACCCCTGGCTAAGACCAAAAAACCGAGGAAGCAAGAAAACAGCAGTGGAAATCAAGTTTGGCTAGTTAGCCTCAAACCGAAAAAACGACTTTAACCACCAAGTTGCTAACTAACCAACTGCATATTTACATAGTTTCCTCTAAAATCTAAATCGAGTTTGCTCAGAGCATTACTGATCTATCTCTTCCTTTCTCTTTGGAAGAGCTCCTGGTCCTACGATCTCTCTCTCTCTCTCTCTCTCTCTCTCTCTGCATAACTTTTGGTTTCTGATTATTAAAGTTTCAATCTTTATTCTAAATTTTCTTTTGATTTCCTTTCTGGGTTTTCTTTGATGTTCATGGATCGAAGGTTTTTCCTTGTTGACTTTGAACAGATAGATAAAAAGGAGAGTTATGGAGTTGGTTAATGGTGGTCTAAACATCTTTTTTGATGGTGGTCAAAACATTTTTTGCTGCAGGAGCTGCAGAACCAGACTTGCACTTGACACTCATATCATCGCTACGGTTTGTTCCGTGTTTTCTTCAAGAAGTTGAGTCTTTGAAATAGGAATCAACCGTAAAAAGAAGAGAAAGTTGGGTTCTGTTTGGAATCTTGGACTTTCTTCTTTGGTTCTGGCTTCTGGTTCTCAAGATCTTGGAACCTATAATGAGTTTCTGATCTTTTGTTTCTGTTTCTGTTTCTGTTTCAGACTTTCCGCTGCAGCAATGGGGAAGCTTATCTTTTCAAGCAAGTGTGAGTTTTCCTAAATTTTTCGTACTAATTTCAAGTTAGATACATCTTCAGAGACTTTTATATGAACCGACAAGCAATCTGATATTGAACTTCTTATAGAAGACCAAAGTTGCATTCCAGGCACTTGATATATTCTCAGAAGTGCTTAGCTTTCTGCCAAGCATGTGCTTTCAGGAAGGCAAATGGAAATTACATCTAAATTCATTCGAGTTATTGGCATTTAGTTCGGTTAAACCCGACCAAATCTCAAAAAAGCTTGATTGATATGCGGACATTCGAGTTTAATTGCACTTTAAACTGAACTCAAGTTTTATAAAATTTGATCCGACTCGAGTCGTCATCATCAATGGTTGATATTCATATTCTGTCACATAATCATAACTTTATGAAGGATCAACAGTGTTAATGTTGCATGTGGGGAGCCGAAATTGCAAAATATGGTGACAGGAACCTACATTGTTGAGGATATATTCTGTGTCAAGTGTAGCTTGCTCTTGGGATGGAAATATGTAAGAACTGTACTTACGTTTCAAGTTCAGACTGACACAATAATCTCTGGTTCAGGATTCTCGTAATCTGGAATTAGAATTACTGCCTTGTGACTTCTAATGTAGTTTCAATGTTGGGTGTTCCAGGTCTATGCTATCAGGAGAAGCCAGAAGATTAAGGAAAGATTGTTCGTCATTGACAGGTTCATCTGAGTCTTTGATTGGTTTTCCAAATTTATGTTATAGTTATGAGGCTGAGTTCGAGTTTTGAGCAGGTCGATGATATCGGAACCGGATGCTGAGGAATCTGAGGAAGCTGATACTACTACCTCTGAGAGTGATTGATCATTTATATTCTACAAGTTTTCTAGTTGTTTCAACCGTAAATCCTCTGATTCCTTTAGAAAATCAACAATTTTTCTAACTGAATTCATTATTTGGATCGATTTTAAAAGACATTAGCTAACCTCATTTTTGTTGATTCACGTGATAAGGTGAAAGTCTGTGCAGAAAGCTCTTTCTTGTCATCTACTTACGAATTCAGTCCGGCCTGACCCGACCTATTTTCAAGACTGAGTTTCTATTATTTTTTTGAAAATTGAATAGTCATAGATGAGCCGAGACATATTATCTAGGATCTATTGGTTAAAAAAGAGCATTACAGAAACAAAATAAAAGAAGTAAACAGAGAAAGCAGAGCAAATTTTAAACTGAACTTCAAGTGAACATTTCTCTTATTTCAACACTTAATTGCTATTTTTACAGCAACATCAATTACCCATATATATATATAGGCATATAACTTCAACAATTGAAACATAAATATCGGTCTACAAAATTTGATTATTAGCATTATATTTGACTACCATAAAATAAAAAATTTGCACACAAGACTTGGTCAATAACAAATCCAAGTTTCACTTAGGACCATTCCTTAACAACCTTTGAATTATTCCACAATATTTCCCCTTGATTCAAAGTCACAAACACCTAACAAAGCTCTAAAATAGCAAAACCTTTCTCTTGACAAAATCTTTGTTAGAACATCAGCTACCTGCTCTTGTGTGCTGCAATATTCCAATGAGATTTCTTCCTTTGCTACCAGATCACGAATGAAATGAAAACGAATTTCAATATGTTTCGTTCTGCCATGAAATGTTGGATTCTTTACTATGGAGATGGTTGCTTTATTGTCACAGAACATCTTTGTTGCTCCCTTTTGTTCATGCCGAAGACCTACTAACATTCTCCTTATCTAAATTGCTTGACAAACTGCTGAAGTTGCTACAATGTCTTATGCTTCTAAGGTTGACAATGTTGTTGTAGCTTGCTTCTTTGAACTCCAAGAGATCACTCCTGAATTAAGAGTAAAAACATTTGCAGATACACTTCGTCTATCATCCAATGAACTAGCCCAATCATTATCTGTGTATCCACACAACCTGAAATCAAAGACTTTAGAGTACCAAATGCCATACTCCATAGTTCTAGCAATGTAACGCAAGGTTCTTTTTGTTGTTCCATAATGAATTTTTGAAGGTCGTTGCTTATACCTAGAAACAATACCAACATGAAATGCAATATCGGGTTTGGTATGAGTCAAATATATTAAACCTCCAACCAAGCTTCTAAACTTTTTAGCATCAGCCATATCTTTACCATCTTCTTGCTGCAATTTTTCATTAATATTCATGGGTGTAGCTGTAGGCTTACAATTAAGCAAATCCCTAACATATTTCCTTTGTGAAAGAAAAATACCATCTGTAGCTTGATAAACTTCAAGACCAAGAAAATAACGCAACAGCCCCATATCCGAATCTTGAATTCATTTATCATTTGAGATTTAAACTCATTCACAAGAGAAGTAGAAGAACTAGTGTAAATGATATTATCAACGTAAAGACAAACAATGATGAAATCTTTTTCACCTTCCTTTTTCACATATAAAGTTGGCTCATTTTCACTTC
>JANVCL010000005.1:502081-512683 GCA_026546855.1 Erythroxylum incrassatum | reverse complement strand
TTTAATGCCTCAATTATGTTGAAGATTATTTCCTTCTTGATTTCTCAATAATTCATAAGTCTTCTAGATTGAAGATTGTTTTCTTCTAGATTTCTTTCATTCTAAGATACTTGCAATAAATTTCTTACCAATTCTATATATTTCATTATTATCAAAACATTAAAGAATTTAATTTGTCAACCACCATTGGTCCAACATTTTCTTGCACTACTAACTTGGACACATTTAATCTCCACTAGCTCACTTTTTCCTCCACCAGCTCAACATTCCTTTCCTCTCCAACCACCAACCTCAACGTTTCTTTCAGCCCTTTGTTTCTCCACCAGCTCCTTCCTTCGTTGCTTGTCACCTCATGCTTTATTTTTGTGTCTCCTTTGCTCCTAGCTACTTCAACTTGTTAACGTCACCAATTGCTTAACTTTAGCCCCCAGCTGCAACGTGTTTCCTGGTGTCTCCTTTCCACCAGCTGCTTCACGTTGTTTTTTTCTCCACCAAACCACAAACCAACTGCCAACGTCTCTCTTTCTTATCCAACTAGCTGCAACGATATTTTTTATTGCCACCACCAGCTCACATTACTCACTAGCTATCACACTCTTCTCTTTCAACGTGGTCGCTCCACCATGCTACAATGTTTTTGGCTTCCACCTCTTGCTTTCTTCTTCATCTGCAGCGTGTGTGGTTAGTGTTGAGTGGTTCTTTTTTGTGGTAAAAACTGAGAGATGTATGTTTAGTTTGTGAGTGATGTTCCGTGGGTATTGTATGTTTAGTGGGTGATGGAACAGAGCTCTCTCGTTAATCCTCCCAGTTGTCAACGTGTGTGTTATCAACCTGCTAATGTATTTAATCTCCAGCAGCTACTAATGTTGTTTATCTTCACCAGCAACTACGTGTCCACATCTCGACTAGTAGCTTGGACATCGTTGCTTCAATGTAATTTTTGTTTATTAGCCACCAGCAAGTAATGTTGTGTAGAGAGTGTAACGTAAATGATGGATTACTCTATTCCATGTCCACGCCCACGTACTGCCGCCACTTTCCTTTTGTCTCTATGTATTCATTGCTAGCTTCATACCTTTTTAATTATTTTTTGGCAAGCCAAATTGTCGTGTTTTGTTAGATGTAAAGAGCTTCCAATTTTTGACCTTTTGCTTTCATTGTCCAAATTGAATATATGCCTAAAATTAAAACAAATAATTCTTAGTTAGTGTAATTTAAACACTAAATGGACAATATTTTAGCAAATTATATATCAAAAATTAATACAAAATATCCATTAACAATACCCCCACACTTGAATTGTTGCTTGTCCTCAAGTAACTTACTTAGGTCACAACCAACATATTCTATTATTTCTTTTTCAACGAAAACCAAATGCTTACAGTCCCTTAAAATTCGACAAACTCGAGTATCAAGCTACAACAAATATCATAATATTTTCATCAATGCACATAAACAAAATCAAAGGTAGATATCTTTGATAAAAAAACATAAAATTAAAATGGATTTTCTTCACGATATTCACTCATGTCGCTCAAGTGTATAAGAATTGTGTTTCACTCAAAGCTTCCTCTAAGAGATTACACTACCATAGGCTTGCAAATTCACCTATTTTCTACTACATAGAGTACATGTCATCGTGGATCAAAAGGGCTTTTATTGATGGTTATAATGGGGCTTAGGTTAAGGTAAGGTAAAAAGGGCAAAGGCTACTCGCAAGCATTCACAAAGTACTAAGTGACGTGGGACAATCAAAAAGAAATTCTGAAATGTGCAAACAGAAACACAGAATTACAAATACTCATCACTATCCAATGCTACTGTTTAATCTAATCCTTTTTTTTCTTTTTTCTTTTTTCTTTTCTTTTTCTCTTTTTTCTTTTTTTAGTTTTTTGGGTTTTTTTGTAGTAGCAAAAATCAACAACAACTGAGTAGATGTACCTCTAAAACATCTCAAAATAGCATGTAAAACAAAAGTCTCTAAATCAAGGAATCAAATACTAAGTACTTCATTCAACTTGTGAAAGGGTTAGGCTAAAAGTTTTCAAGTTCTAATACAATGTGATTAATATGAAAACAAACAAGGTCAAAGGCTCAAAGGGGGTAACAAGGAAAAAAATGACTTGGTGGGTCATTTAAGCTAAAGGTTAAAAACAAAGAAAGCGTTTATCATGTCCATAAAGAAAGTAGCAAGTAGCATCAAACAGGTTCAAAGCAAGTTCTGAAGTTAATCCACATTGGGAAGCATCATATACAACAAAGAAAATAAATGACTAGGAGGTGCAGTCATATAGCTCAAGATCTCACATATGTTTAATTGAAAATCCATCAAAATTCTATACATTACTTATTGACTAAGTTTATGCGATTGACTTCTTTAGTCAATCTAAATGGTTCACTATCCTCTCAAGCTGCCTATTCCAAGTTTATACAAACAACTCAATTTTCCATCCAACTACTTTGACAGAATCGTATGGTCAAATTCATCATAAATAGGACCCAAGTTAGCTACCAAAAGAGTCGCAACCATTCAAGTGTGTATCTCTCAACATCAACATCAATATTATAAATATCATTATGCACATAATCTCAAATGCCACTCCACTGTCTTCAAGTGAATCTCTCACTCTCAACGATGGTGTACCTCTTGCTGACAAATAACTCTTCCAACAAATTGTAAGGGCTTTGCAGTACTTAAATCTCACCAGACCAGACTTATCCTTTGCTATCAATAAACTAGCTCAATTCATGCACTGCCCCTCTCTCAAGCACATGTAAGCTGCAAAGCGGGTCCTCGGGTATCTTAAAGGATCAATACATTACGGTCTCACCATTAAACAAGCCTCGCAACATGCTCTTCAAGCCTACAGTGATGCTGACTGGGCTGGTGATTTAGACGATAGAATGTCAACATCCGCCTATTTAGTTCTTCATGGTGGCAATCTAGTAAGTTGTTTATCTAAAAAACAGAGGACGGTCGCTCGCTCTTCAACGGAGGCTGAATATCGTGCCTTAGCTGCTGGTGTAGTTGAGGTAAATTGAATAGTCAATTTGCTAGGTGAGCTACAATTCCCACTATCTAAATCCCCTATTGTGTTTTGTGATAATGTCAAAGCCACATACTTGAGCAAGAACCCTGTCTTCCACTCTAGAATGAAGCACGTTGTCGTTGATTTTGACTTTGTAAGAGACCAAGTTGAAAAGAAAAAAATTGCAGAATTGCCATGTGCACTCCGATGACCAGCTTATTGATGGGCTCACCAAACCGCTGGCCAAGCGACAATTCATTGCTAGTGTTAACAAGATCGATGTCCAGCCTCTACCACTTATCTTAAGAGGGCATGATAACGATAACATTATTGATAAGAGATAACAGTGGCTTAATCTTAGGACACAATCACTTGATGGTCAATTATCTCAAATATACTTTTGTAATTATGGATAGATTCTTACTGATTGTATATTGATCTTTAATACTTGTAAGTGTATATAAATTGCATTACCTCAATAATATAAGATGAGACTTTCCATTCTATCCAATCTTTACAAAGAAAACCCAAGTGCTCCCATACTCTCATATATCACTCACGTGTTTCCTAAAGGACTCAAAAGACCAAAGCTCTGATACCAAACTTGTTGGCAAAAAAAGAACAACACAGAGACAAAATAAAAGAAATAAACAAAGAAAGCAAAGCAAATTTTAAACTGAACTTCAAGTGACCCTTTCTTTTATTTCAACACTTAACTACTATTTTTACAGCAACATCAATTACCTATATATATAGGCATATAACTTTAGCAACTGAAACATGAATATCGGTCTATAAAAACTGATTATTAGCATCATATTTGAGTACCATAAAATTAGGAATTTGACCACAAGACTCATCAATAACAAATCCAAGTTTCACCTAGAATCATTCCTTAACAATTTTTGAATCATTTATCAACATGATCAAGGATGGCAATAGGTGAAGCCCAATTTGGGACAAAAATTCTATATTTTAAGTTAGGATCAGCTTGAATTTGCTTGCGCTTGACTTCAAATCTAAAAATAAAAAAATCAACTCTAATATGAATCTCAATCTACTCCAGTTAGGCCAAACTGGACCGGACAATTTTTACTATCTTTATTTATGAGTAGATAAAATGATAGGTAAAAAGAATTAAAACAATTGAATGTTTTACACTGATCCTTAAATTCATTTTGATTAGTATTCAAATACGATTCAAATATTTAACTTAATTAATCAAGATAAATTAGTATAAACTCAAATTAAATTTATCTAAATTTAACAAGCCGAGTTAAGTTTATCCAAATTTAAGATTAAGTTTAAATTTAAAGAAAAAATTGGAATTGGAAACATTAGGATTTGTTTGGACAAGAGTTGTTCGAATTCGAATTTCGAATCCTGTCCAAACAAATCCTAATGTGTACCCTTAAAATGATTAGACAAAATTATAATATCAGGTTTGGTACCGAATTTGATTGATTTATGTACACTGAATTTGAACCGCACGATTCACGAGGCCCATTTTGTTGATTCCATTCAAACTGGCCTTGGTCTTTAAATTTCTCAGTGCCCAATAAATGATAGCCGTCTGATGAACACTGACACATCCCAACGGCATCCAACACATCACGTTCCAATGTCAAAGAACACTCTTTTTCTTTTTCTTTGCCAAAGAAACAGAACATGATGGCATTCAGGTGATTCTTCTCATGTTTGAGGATATTTTAGTTAACGAATTTGAAAATTTCCAACATTAGTCCTCTAACGTCGTTAAACAAAAACCAACAATAGACCTCGAGTGCAAGGAAGAAGAGATGATAAAGAAGGCAGCTTTAGTCACAGCAACAGACAAAGCCAACCTCTTCCTTTTGCTTGTTCAAATCTCCGTCTCTATCTTAATAGTTATAAGCAATCTCTGTTAGTTGAATCTACTCTTATCTAACTCTGGTTTTCCAAGAAAGTTTCATTCTTTGCCTCATAGAGCACTTCAGTTTACATAAAGTTTCGTTCTTTGATCCCTGGAAGACTTCACTGTGTTTCTTGTGAAATTTGACCATCTGGGTATTCTTGGTTTTGAGGATTGGATGTTGTTTGGGTGAGCTTTCCTGTGAGATTTGTGTCTGTCTAGTGGCAAGCAGGTGGAGGAAGAAGAAGAAGACTAAGGATGGTGACCAAAGAGAAAGATGATGAGCTAGCTCTGTTCTTGGAGCTGAGAAGGCGAGACAAAGAGAAAGACAAGAGTAGACTTCTCTTTCTGCACGACTCTGATGCGCTTGATGCTCCTCCAGGTGCTTGTTTTTATAGTCTTGTATGGTTATGATGAGTCAGCAGTTGAATGATCTGTTTAATGGTGATGTATTGAGCAGTAAACAACTCTGGAGGTTCACCAATAACCAAGATGGTGTCGTCTGTGCCACATCGTAAGACAGCTGCAGAGAGATTCTTGGACTCGGAGAATGAAAAATCTGACTATGATTGGTAATGTCTTGGGGTTCCTTGGTCATCCCTTTGTACCCATTATTGGAAAACTAGACATTAAGATGAATCATCTCAGTTTTTACACCGATTATCATAAATAATTAAGATTAAAGTGATGATTCCGGTTAGTATTTTGGATTCATTTTCCATTCTTCAATGACTTTCCGTTTTGGTACGTGTATGACTCAAAATGAGATTGCCAATTTGTAAGGCGGAGTAGCAACTAGATCATAGATTCCTGTTTCAGACAGTGAGCTCATGATATATATATAGAAACTATTAATTTGTCTGTTGCACTTGTTTGGATCAAGAGCTTCAAGTTCTTTATCATATTATAGTCAATTTAGTCAAGAACAATGGTTATATCCGAGCTGACCACTTTGGTAAGAAACAATGATATGATTAACTTCAGCCTCAGTATAACTGAAATTTACAAGTTCTGCAGTTTCATTTGTATCAGCTATCTATTAGGACTAAGATGTCTCCATTCCATTGAAATGTGAAGAAAAGTTGCATGATTTTCTGAAATATCTTCAGGCATGATCCACAGATTCTTCTTTGTCATCCCTAAGTTACTTGCCTTGCTTTTTCGGGTGTTCTTCTTGAGACATTAATCAGGCTTCCTTGTGCAGGAATATCAAGTCCTTACAGTCAATATTATTTGAAAATTTATTCATAGTTTTGATCATGGCAGAAAAAAGCTTCCTGGTAGAGACCTGTTAAAACATTTTCTGTAGAATGATTCTGAATGTGATGCTCCAGTGAATCAGTAGACTTTGCAGATGATGATGAGTCTGTTCTTGCTTCACACTGCCAAGATTTCTCATCTTTGTAGTTTCATAGACATCACATTGCAGTTGTTATACTCTCATTTTTGCTATATGCCAAATTTCAAATGACCTATAGTAATTGACTCAGCTGAGGAGTATCTTGATATTAATTTGGATACATATGTATTCAGGCTTATTACACCACCCGGAACTCCACTTTTTCCTTCACTAGAAATGGAACCGCTAAATCAGCTCGGAATGACTAATGTTCGTCCTACTGCTCTGAAGACAAGGGTATGAATTGTAGAATTCCTTCAATGTCTTATGATTTGTCCAGCATCACATTGCTTATAGACGCTGCAGGATTCTGTTTTATGTAAATCTGTTTAGGAATTTATGGCAGAAATTTGAGGTTAGTAGTTTAATATTCGTATCGGTATGGTGTTGCAGCTGACTAATATTCAGGAATTACCCTCTTCACGGACAGTTGTGGCATCTAAGCAGATGAAGGTACCATCAGGACTGAACCCTTCAGGTGGTAGTACCAGAAGATCTTCCACACCGACAACCACAAGCAGACCTGCAACACCAACCGTGCAGCCCACTTTACCAGCAACAGCTAAGCATTCAAGGCCTTCCACACCGACTTCACGATCTACTGTGCCTTCTGCTAAGGTTGTAGCTCCTCCAATGAGATCCTCAACTCCTACTAAAGCCATTGCACGCTCTTCAACACCCACTAATAGACCTTCTGTATTACCTTCCAAGTCAACTTCGAGATCAGCAACCCCAACCCGCTTACCATCAACTACTTCAAGTGCATATGGTGTGGCTGCTCCTCTTGTTCGATCTTCATCAGTGATAAAATCGACTCCTTCGACATCAAAAAATCCGGTGCCGTCCCGTGGCAGTTCTTCAACTGTGAAGTCTAGGCCTTGGAAACCTAATGAGATGCCTGGTTTTTCACTTGATGCGCCACCAAATTTAAGGACATCGTTGCTGGACAGGCCAGCATCGACTACTAGGACTAGACCACCTTCAGCCACCAGGAGTAGGCCAGCTTCAGCTTCCAGGGATAGACCAGGAGTTGCAGGTGCTCAATCATCATCCTCCATTGAGGTTGGTTCCATGACAAGAAACAGACAACAATCAACCTCTCCTGCTAGAGGAAGGACTAGACCAGCTTCAGCCACCAGGAATAGGCCAGCTTCAGCCTCCAGGGATAGACCAGGAGTTGCAGGTGCTCAATCATCATCCTCCGTTGAGGTTGGTTCCATGGCAAGAAACAGACAACAATCAACCTCTCCTGCTAGAGGAAGGCCTTCAAGTAGTAGTTTGAATGGCGGTAGAATCTCTCCAACTGTCAAGAGCAGAACAAAGACCAATGTATCTGATGAGGTGAATCCAGTTCGAATGGGATCAAAAATGGTTGAAAGAGTAGTAAACATGAGGAAACTGGCTCCACCAAAGCAAGATGTTCAGCATTCAGCCCAGAAGATTCACGCCGAGAGGTCTTCTTCGCTTGATAGTTTGGGATTTGGCAGAAATATCTCAAAGAAGTCCATAGACATGGCTTTGAGGCATATGGTATGATTCTCCTAATGCTTTTAAATCTCATTAAGTTCATCCTGCCAGAAAATACCATTGAGAAGAACATTTCTATCTGAATACTCAGTAGTATTATTGTCATACATTGTTAAGGATGATTTTTTTATGTCCTGATTAAGATCACACAACCCAGTTATATCCACAATCTATTCTTGTTATCTAATGTTGTTCTTGTTCTGCTTGAATTCTTCTCTTGATCAGGATATAAGGCGAACCGCTGGAGGTAATCTACGTCCGATTCTGACCCATGTTCCTGCCTCCTCCATGTATAGTGTCAGATCAGGAGATTCCACAAAAAGCAGGACTCTGAGTGTATCAGATTCACCTCTTGCCACTAGCAGCAATGCCAGCTCAGAGCCAAGTGTCAATAACAACTTCTTTTCAGACGTTACAGATTTCAGATACAGTGAATTCGGAAGTGAGCGAGGATTTTCTTCCCCCGGTAGTCTGCACCGAGGTATCTGATGTACAAGATCATGAAGCTATCAGGGGAAACAAGCAATGCACTTGGAGTTACACAACTTCTTGAAATGTTTCGGTTGTATTCCTGAGTTTTGCACTAAAAACTTTGGTAAAACAGAAACCTGAAGAGCTCCTTCAACCTTACACTTTTCTGCCAAACCTACTTAGTAGCATTCAAGTTCAAGCAGGAGTCTGTTGTGCACTAACCTTAAGCATCCATTTACACTACCAGTGTAAGGTAGCTGAAAAAACTCGATCATCTTCAATTAAGTACAAGAACCAAACATGATTGATTGGAATTCTGATATAGAATTAACATAGATACTAACATTATCGGGTTAAAATTAAAAAAATTGAAAATTTTGAGTGTTTAATTATCACTTTTTTAAGTTTGAATTATAAATGCAAAATTAAGTAAAATTTAAGATTTTTTTTGTAATTAACCCTTAAATATTAAAAGTATATCTTAAATGCTCTATCTTAGATCATGGTAGGATTCTAGTGCATGATCTTGACCTTCATCTATAGTTTATATTTTTCAGTAAGTGGGTCAAATCTGAACTTATTATTATTACTATTATTATTTATTAAATAATATTTATACTTTATTTATATTGCCTTTGGCTATTGACCAAGTAAAATCACTACATATCTTAATTTAATAATAGCGAAGAAAGCTCCTTTAGAAATTTTCTAAGTTACCGGATCACAAGTGGGCATGACTAGGATTACAAAAATAGCCGACCCCAACCTAGCCTGACTCGAAGTTAATGAATTTAGTTCGAGTTGATCAAGTTTTGAATCGTGTTTGAACACTTTTTTTAAAAAAAATTCAAGTTTTGAATCGAGCTCGAGCTTGAGCCTTTTTATATAAAACGTCATTTTAAATTAAACATATTTATTATTAATTTTTAAACCTTTTAAAAATAAAATTTTAGTTTGAGTGAGCCTGATCCTGATCTGCATTGCCAGCCCGATGTGAGTTGATTAAAGGTAAAGATATGCTAACACTTGCAAGCACGATTTAGATTTTGTTATTATTTTTAAACCGTTAGATCCTAAAATTATTTTTTCGAAATACATAGTTTAAAATTATTTAGTATACTTGATGACTTTTTACTCTATTGTATAAGAGTAAAATTATATATTATTAAACCTTTATAAATTTCATGCCTTAACAAGATTTCAATTAAATGTTGACCATAACGAAGACAATGAATCATAGTAAATTTTACTGATATTATAAAAGGAAAAAAGAAAAACACAGCTACAACGTCAACAACTCAACCTTGGCGGCTAAGTATAGGTAGCTTGACACTGACTTCAAACCAACAGCAGTAAAAGAACGTACACACGAATTCAACGATACTGTTGTTTCAAACAATTTCCTGAACTCGGACACTAAAAAGAAATAGATCACTCTCCACAACAGTGAGCAATATGCTGTCTTCAGCAGCCAGCAGGTTCTAGACTCTCAATTTCATAGGTCAAGGCATTTATGAGTGGCGTACTTAAAATTGCGCTGTTGTTTATTAAGAGAATAACAGATGTACTGATTGACTTATAATAAGAAAGGAGTTGGCCAACTCTTCAGTATCGAATTCAACCGAAAATCCAATTAACTTGAACTTGACTCAACCGAATTTATCACTACTAGTGGTTAGACACAGAAAAGGTTTGACTTCACATGCAAAGCTTTCAACATCTCAACTGTATTTTGGTGACTGATGATCCGGTGAGCTTTCAATCAGTTGGAGACTCCTTTCCCAGAAATAAATTCAGAAAGCAATCAATTCGTTGGGCATGGTTTTTGCAGATGATATCTCCCCGTCTGATTACAATGTTTCGATTATATTTAATTAAATCTTATCTATATTTATGTGAATCTTACGTAAATATATCAATAAAATTTAATAAAATAGAATTGAAACAGAATAGCTACATGCGTGTCAGGGTTCGTTTAAATGTGGAAGAGCTATTGATGAGGAAGAAGACTATAAGAAATCAGGGAGCTAATCTGATGGAGATAACGTTTATTTATGAACGGCTTCCGCTAGTTTGCTACCTATGTGGTTTAATCGGGCATAGCGAAACCAACTGTCTGAAATTGCTTGAAAGGCCGGAGGAGGAGCACTGCCGGGAATGGCCGGAGGAAATTCAGGCAGAAGTGAGAGCCCATAATGCACGAAAATCGGTGCAATGGAAGCGAGATCCGGGGACTGATTTTGGCGTTGATTTTGCAACAAATCCGGCTCCCAAATCCTTTCCTT
>JANVCL010000005.1:483244-500480 GCA_026546855.1 Erythroxylum incrassatum | reverse complement strand
TCAAGCCCAAAGGACTTTCACTTGAGGGGGTGTGTTAGTGAATATATAAAACCAATTAAGTTGGTCTCACACAACAACTTAAGCTATTGTGGTGAAACTGTCACTTAACAAAGATACGTTCTGTGTTGTAAATAGAAGATTGTATTAGCTATTAGTTGATTCTATCAGTAGTTAACTGATAGTTAATTATATCAGTTGATTTGATCAACAGATAATATCAGCTATTTATTAAAAATGTTTGATAAAATTAACTATTTAGTATTAATTATTGATGTGTAAAATAACTTATGAAGGCATAATTTTAAAAAATTATAAGAACGTAAATATTATATTTCTTAATATTTCGTTGAATATTCTTATAAGAATTTAGATTTAGATATTTAATTTTAAAAAAATTAAGTTTATAACTTAAAAATATAATAATAATAATAATAATAATAATAATAATCAAATGTTAAATTCTCTATTAATACGAATGATACAGTGAGCTACATCATATTAGTATTTTTCATATAATATGTATACATTTTATTATTTTATAAATTAAAATATCTATAATTATAGTATGACACATATATTATATATAGTCGTTATATATTTAAAATATTAATTTAATATGACTCTTTATATTCAAAATTTTAATATTATGTTATTTTTAAATATAAACTAATATTATAAAATTAAATAAAGATTAAAATTTTAATTAACTCCTTTATTATATTATTCCAAACTTTACAACATAATTGTATGATAAGAAAAGCCAACTTTAAAAATCAATGTTTTAAAAACAGACCGATGACTGAACTGGAGAAGTAACTGATTCAAGGGTCAATAGACAATAGGTCAATCGAAATTCAATCGTGATTGAACCGATGATTAATAAATATATAAAATTTTATGTTATATATATTATATATAATAATTTTTAAACATACTATTTAATTATTTATTTAATTGTAAATTTAACTTAAACTTTCAAACTTCAAAACATACAATTTTTTAAAGTTAATCAACACAACACAAAATAAGATAACAAAGCTCATTAGTCATATTTCATCAAAAAGATAAAAAAAATCACTAATCATAATATTCATTGAAGTTGAAATCATCAATATTAAGGCATTTTAAATGTACCGGTCGGTTCTTTCTTTCACCGGTTCAGCAGTTTTTATCGGTTCAACGGTAAAATGAACGGGTCAATCACTTACAAAAAATAAGGGTTAAACCGGACCGTTTTATGTTCCGGGTCATTGTTTTTCTGGTCCGACCGATCGATTTAGTCCGATTTTTAAAACGATGCTAAAAATACACGGAGCAAAAGTAGAGAGTAAAGTAGAGAGCAATACTATCATTAGACAAATAACTAACTCTAAAACTTCCTCTTATGGACCTTTTATAAATCAGTTTATTGGAGTTAAATAAGTTAACTAATAAGTTATTTATTAAACACATTAATAACTATTTAAGATGGTCAAAAAGTTAACTTTTAGTCAATAAGCTAAACAACAACTGATAAGCTGTTTGTTAAACACCTCCAAAGAGTTCGTATATAAAAATTAATTAATTAATTATAATTTACAAAATTAATTAATTTATGATATTAATATTTAATATTTAATAATAAAATTTATTAAAATAAACTAGAATTCAAAATTGAAAATTAAAAATTAAACTAAAAAAAGACCAATTCAAATTTTTAATAATTAAACTCATTGTTATAACAGCGTGAGAGATGAGGTGAGGCAATTGAGGGTTGGCCCACCGCCATAAACATGGCATTATTAGATGACCAGAACATCGGTTTTAACTCGACAGACAGAGAAAACAAAGTCAAAGTTTCCAAAAATTGACAAGAAGTCAAAGGAAGAGTTCGACTCTGACTGGGCTTGTCAATGTGCCTGCTCCTGCTCTCGCTGCTGGTTCCGTCTGGTCCGATTTTTTAATAGCTAACTAGTTTGAACCCTGTGCTTTGTCCGGTTGTTACAAAGCAAATAATAAAATTTAATAATAAAATTGAAAGGAAAATACAAGCATAAATTTAACATATTGTATAAGTGTAAAAAAAAAAGTTACATAAATATATAAATATATATAATGAAGTTTGAGTTAATTTATTAATTATAACATAATTAGTAAATTAATCATATATAAATTAAAATTAATTAAAAATGACAAAATATATACACTAATTAGTCAATAAAATTAAATGTTAATTAATCTATTAATTGTTAAAAATTATTATTTAATAAATAAATAATATTATAATTATTAACAATAAAATCAAAAATTAGCTAATTAGTTAATTAATTAATTATATTTTAAATAACAATTAAATATATAAATATATAATAAAGTTCAAATCAATTTATCAATTATAATGTAATTAGTAAATTATTTATATAAATTAAAATAAATTAAAAATGACATAAAATGATATAATTTTAAGAAAATAAAATAATATAATTTTCACATTTAAAATAATATAATTTTTTAAAATAATATCATTTTCACATTTAATTTTTTAAAGTTATAGATTAAAATGATATAATTTTAAGAAATTAAAAACATATTATTTTAAGGAAATAATTTGGGGTCGTTTAGAACAAATTTCAAATAACTCTTTAAACTCAAACTCAACTTAAAATTCGATTATTATAAACTTAATTCTTTGACTTGGAAATAACTTAAAGTGAAATTTAATTTGTCAAGCCTAACCTTGATGGACTTGTAATCCCATCCACTATAAGTTCGTAATATTTGCTGAAATAACTAATAAATACTATATTTAAAATAAACAGAGGAATAAAATTATTTAAATACGAGAAAAGGTTTACAATATATATATATATCGAAAGTATACAGAGAAATTTTAATTAAAATATTAGTCATCTTTTATATAATTTATAAACTATTCATACACTTAAAATAAAAAGTAATTACGAAACTTTATAATATCAATTGAGTTTGAATAATCTAAATTCTAGTTGAGTCAGGACTAAAACAAGTCTTTTTTTAAAATAATAACATGTTCTTTGAATCTGAATTGACCTTTCTAAACTCAAATCCGACCCATTTTTGCCATTGTGACCAAAACCAATTTTTGTTGTTGAAATAAATAATAAAAATAAATAAATAAATAAAGTGATTTATACATATGAGAAAGAGTTTATAAGATATTGCTTTAAATTATTGGGTTAAAATATGAATATTTTTATATATAAATCACTTTGTAATTACAAAAACTAACAAATTTTACATTGGAAGAAAAAAAAGTGATATCTTAAAATTTTTAGTTAAAATATTAGTCACCTTATATATAAACCATTCATACTCTTAAAACAAAAGTGATTACAAAATTTTGCAATATCAATCAAGTTTAAATAGTCTAAATCTCAATTAGGTCGGTCTTAAAACAAATATTTGTTATATAATTAATTAAAATAATATCATTTTGTTCTATTCGATTTGAATTGACTTTGTAAACTCAAATTTGGCCCATTTTTGCCATTCTTACTTGAACCAAGCTCATGTTTTTGCAATATTTTAAAAACTAGATCGAAAATTAAATTAGTAAGATAAAAAGTTCAAAGTTTAAAAGATCCAACCAGTATTAGAGAGTTGTAAAACTGATTAAAAATTGAATAAAATTTAACAAATTGAAAATAATTAAAGAAGACTATCATTACCTATTGAAATTTTTAAAATTTAATTAAGAAAGGAGATTATTAAATAAAATTTAATCAGCTTATTTTTTTTACAAAAATTAATTAGTGTCTAAAAATTGTCTGATTAATTAATAAATCGATTAGTTTTTAACAAAAAAGATTATTAAATTAAATCAAATTAAAAGGTTAAAATTAGAATAGAAAATTTGACTTATTTAAGATTCTTGGGAACCGTTTGGTTCTACTTCTAATTTTCTGTTGTAGTTTTTAGTTTTTGTTTTTCTTTCAAATAAAAATAAAAACTTGTTTGGTTGTTAATGTTAATATAGTTGTATTTTTATCACTGATAATAATTACATTTTAGATAAAACTTAAAGATATATTATTTTTAATTAAATAAATTTATTTAATCTCTTATATAATATTTAGTAACAAATTATTAATAAAATTATGTTATTTTAGTATAATAAATAATTTAAAATTAAAATTTTATTTATAAATTAATATTTGTTTGAAATATATTTTAATTATTAAATAAAAATTTATTTGAATATTTATATATTTTAAATTTAATTATATATAATTTAATTATACAAATAAAATAAAATAAAATTATTCATAATTTTATTGATAATTAATTTTAATTTGATAAATATAATATTTAATTTAATTATTCATAATTTTTATTAAAAATTAAATAATATATATTTAAATTATAATAAATTAGATTATGAAAAAAAAACAAAAAAAACACAAACCATTTTTATGGTTTTCATAAATTTTAAAAATAGGAAGAAACCAAAATCAAAAACAAAAATTGAAAACTCAAATAAACAAATTTTTTTACTTAATTAGAAAACCAAAAAAAAAAAAAACGAAACAAACACCACCTTACGAATTTACGAAATTGCTTTTCTTGGCAATGGAACAAGTGCTTTATGGGACCGGACGTGCCTTGATCTGACCAACCGACAAAACGACCTGGTCACTAACAGTCTACTTTTGTTAAACACTTTATATAACCCAACGCGTTCTTTACTTTTGTTCCCCATTTTCGGATTGGGTACATTTCTCATATTCTCTTTTCATGTCTACACATTTTGAATCAAACATCTCCAAACCCACTTGTAGTTCTCAGGTTAGCTTCAACTTATGATGCGTAGTAGTTCAAACTTCCACCTTTACTGGCGACTTCTCTTTCACTTCAGTATCTTTTAAAGTTCACTACCTTCTTCTTCTTCTTCTCGGTTTGGTTCAGAATTATTACGTACTAGTGCTTATGACCTAGTTATTGAATGATTCTTTAGAGAAGAAAACATCTCAGTAGAGTTTCTCTTCGGTAACTCATGTTCACAGAAGAGAAATGGTTCAGTTGCTTTGGTCTGCGTAAGGAAAGCAAGACTCGAAACCTGAAAGTAGCAGAAGGTAAGCAGAACTTAATTCTCAGTTTAGACTTTTCTCAGATTGATGCAATTGTGTTTTCAGGTTTGTCTGAAGTAAAATCACCGTACCTAACAGTTAGTCCTTTTCTTTTCTTCTCGTTGGTGCTGCAGAGATTGGTTCAAACAATGTGAGGATGTTTTCTTTCAACTCATTGAAATCAGCAACAATGGATTTTCATCCCTCAAACCAGATTGGTCGAGGTGGTTTCGGAGTTGTATATCGGGTAAGCGTAAGCTGATACGTATATAACTCATTTCATCTTTATATATTTCTCCGAAACAAAATAATTCTACTTACGGTGGTTGTCGGATTCTTGACAGATTTGACAATGTATTTTCAGGGAATTTTAAGAGATGGTAATAAGGTAGCCATCAAATGTCTTTCAGCAGAAGAATCTACCCAAGGGACTCAACAATTCCTCACAGAGATTAAAACCATATCAAATATTAAACATCCAAACCTGGTTCAACTCATTGGCTGTTGTGTTGAGGCAAACCATAGGATATTGGTATATGAGTATATGGAGAACAATAGCCTTGCCACTGCTTTGCTTGGTAAATAATATATTTTTGAAATTATATGGCTCCAATTTCTATGGAAAGATGTTAAAAATTTTCAAATATTTATTAAAATATTTGAGTTTGTCACTCTAGGTTCAAAAGGTAAACATATTGCCATGGACTGGCCCAGCAGAGCTGCTATATTGCTTGGCACAGCAAATGGCCTTGCATTCCTTCACGAGGAAGCAGAACCTCATATCGTTCACAGGGATATCAAGGCTAGCAATGTACTCCTAGATGCAAACTTACAGCCCAAAATATGCGATTTTGGGATGGCAAAACTCTTCCCAGATAATGTCACTCATGTTAGTACTCGAGTTGCAGGAACAGTGTAAGTGCAAGTTCAAGTTTCTCTCAGTTTTCTATGAAGTTGTAGAGTTATTTGCAGACGTAATGTCTCAACAGGAAAATATAACAACCTGTAGGGGATATCTTGCTCCAGAGTATGCTCTGCTTGGACAGCTGACGAAGAAGGCAGATGTATACAGTTATGGGGTTCTGATACTTGAAATGATTAGTGGAAAGAGTAGCAGTAAGGCAGCTTTTGGAGATGACCTATTGGTTTTGGTTGAATGGGTAATCATTTCTCAACTTTCATCCATCAGTGAGGTCACATTGTAACTATGTTATGTTTGTTACGGATTCGGGTGGCAATTGGCTAGTGGACGGACCAGATCCTCTGACTTAATTTTTGTATACTAATCCTGTCTCGTTTGATTTCAATCATCTATTTTTGTGAGACCAGATCCTCTATCCTATTTTTTGTGTATTAACCCTGTCTTATTTGATCTCAATCATTCTTTTTTGTAGGTCCTACATAAATAGATGGTTGAGATTAAATATGACAGAATTGGTACAAAAAACTGGGGCAGAAGATCTTAAAGCCCAGACCTGATCCAACACGATCATTTCGACCTTGCCACCGTATTTACACATCCTCGAAACAAGTGTAGTTGGAAAGAAGAAAAGATGAATACCTTTTCTCATGCAGAATTCCTGATACATTTGTTTTTATGACTTTACTTGAGTCAATTGAACCATTTATCCAGCTTCAGCTTGCTTATGATATGCAATGCTTCCTTTTCTCTCTTTAGAGCTTACGTTCAACAAGGGGTTGTTTAAAGAAACAAAACCCTGTTCGTATGAAGAGTTGGCATACTAATCTGTAGTTGATGCTCTTGCAGACATGGAAGCTGAAAAAAGAAGAAAGGCTGTTGGATTTAGTTGATACCGAACTGACTGGATATATAGAAAGCGAGGTCATTCGCTTCATTAAGGTTGCACTATTCTGCACACAAGCAGCTGCTCATCAAAGACCCACGATGAAGCAAGTTGTGGAGATGCTGTCTAAAGACGTGAACCTCAAAGATAACGTATTTGATCGAGCCGTTCATGTCGAGGAACATCCATGGGAAAGTAAAACAATCAGTAAATCCTCATGGAAACTCCATGCATTAGACACTGGTCCTGACATCACACAGATGCTTCCCAGGTGATCCATTAGACATTTTTGCTGAGAAAGTTGAAAGATGCATCTGGTGGATTCCTATCAACTCTCTTGCCCAGCAGAATACCATTAGTATGTTCTAGGAGTGGTGGGCAAGACTCTTCTGAAGAGAGTTGCCATTTCTTCATTACATTCTACGATCGTTAGGCAAGGCCGCAAGAGTTTTTCTGAAGAGAATTGCCATTACTTCACTATGTTCTAAGAGTGATATTGCCCGCAAATTCACCAGGATTACTCACATCAATAGCCTTTTTACACTAGCATTTGCATAAATTCTATGCTACACACAATAAATGAAGTTACAAAAGTAAGTTGAGTAGAAGATGAAGAAGAAACTAAGTCTATACCATAACACTACAACCAACAAAACCGACAGGACAAAGGGAAACAATTTACATGGGAACTGACAGATACCTAATGAGCATTCATAAACTTACTTTTACATATATCAAAGGCCAGAATAAGTTATTTTCGGCGAAAATAGTTCTACTATCAAGTTGAAGTTGAAACCTCGGGAGTTGGTGCAGTTGTAACCTTAGCAGAAGAGGCTGAAGGAGAAGAAGTGGTTGCAGGAGCACCAGCTTTGGTATCCTTTCTGGGTTCTGTTGATGGTGGTGGTGGTTTAGGCTTCATATGGGAAGGGGGATTGTGCTTAAGCTTCACATGTATTTGGCGCAACCTTGAAAGATCAGTTGGCTTCCCTGGCTTGGGTCCATGAATCACAACAATGGAGGGCTTCTTATCTTGATCTTTCTTTCCCCTTTTCTCTATAGTTGGCACCTCACGAGGAATCAACTCTGCAATTGCCTTCCAATAATTCTTCTCTGCTTCAGCATGAAACTTCTCCTGACTCACCAAAAATAGCTGAAATGCAACCAAAAAGATCACAACCTTGCTTAGATTACAAAGGGTTTTTGTTGAATTCACATGTTTGAGTTTATGATTATCATGCATGAAAAGAACCCATATCATAAAAGTGAAGAACAGCAAGAAAAACCTTTAAATCTTTGAAACAAACAAGCAAGCAAGCAAGCAAACTCCTTACCTTCTCCTTCTCCCTCTTAGATGCTTGGTTATGTTCAAGAGTCACCAGTCGCTTCTTGTAAAACTCTCTTTTATACTCCTCTGCTTCCTCTATTATCAACTTCACCATCTCTTTTTCTCTCTTCTCTTTCTCTTCTAGCCTAATTGCGTTTTGCCTGAAACCTCAAAATCACCAAAAAATTGTTTTGCGAAGCAGGAACTGTATATGGAAAATTCTACAGTCGGGAATTGATTTCAATCACCTGCGCCACTCTCTTAAGGCCAAACCCTCCTCCGGCTGCATGCTCCCCGGAGGCGGCAGTGTTGGATCAAAACTTCCGGTGAAGCTCTGGCCGTTCTGCTCGGAAGACAACGCTGACATCTGCGGAGAGTCCTCGACGGAGTCCTTGACGGAGTCAGTGTCGAAATTATTAAAGGAATCCGATTGCTGCGACGAGACACGGGGATCGTAGCCGGGGTAAGCACCACCGCCGGCGACCTGAGAGTCGTCTCCGGTGAACGACGACATGATACTCGCTCTCTTTCTCTCTAGTTATCTCTAGGACAGTAAGCGTTTGCTTCGGTGAGAATCTTCTCAGGTCTCCGACTCCATAGAAAATCTCACTTGGTAAAACTAGGAAGCAGACCGAACCACAGTTATCGTATACGTGTCGTTCATCTAGTGTGGAATTTATAATTGCACTACTCTCGATCAAATCATGCGAAGGCCGCTGTTTTCGTTACGGAGAGAAGACGTACAGGCGATCTCGCCTTTTGTGCGATAGAGAAAAGCCGCCTTTTCGTTCTGGTGGTCCCCACCACATTGACTGTTCGCCCGTTGCGTGGCGGGAGCGAAGATTCCTTAAACAGATGCGACGCTGTGTTTGTTCTTGTGCACTGGCTGTATAGATATCCTTCCATGGACTCGCGCTTGCGTAGGCAAGGAATTTAATCAATTTCTAATAATTAAAGTTAATCTAAGTTATTTTCTATTCCTCAGTCTCTACTAGTCGGTGTTAAGGTTGTATATTACCGAATCTCTTCAAATTTTGTGTCTTAGCGAAATCCGTAAAATTAGTTTCTAATAATTTAATAAAAATTTCGCTGATACACAAAACATAAAAAAATATAAAAACACAGTCTTATTCTTAATTGGTAAATAGATTATTTTCAAATAACTCACAATCATTTAACCTTGCAGGCACAATCGGGCAGAATTATTCATACAATTACCCTCACGCGCTACATCTAACAAATTTGCATTTCTTTACCAGGCTTAGACCATGTCTCCCGAACAATCTTAGTACATATGGCACAAAAGGGTTCCACATAATTGACCTATTTAATATGTAATATAAAATTATATATAATTTATTTAATGCACATTTAAAATTTAAAGTTGTATAATTAGAAAATATGTATTTAAAATGCATTATCGCCTATTTCAAAATATCCAATCCATTTAAACAATTCTTAAATCACTTAACACGACCATAGGCCCGTACATTCCTATGAGCTCAAGTCCACCTAAACAAACCTTGGCCCTTTGGACTTAAAACCATAGAGACTCGTAGATTGGGCTCTAGTCCGAATCTTTTAGGCCATTGTTTTATTTTATCGGCTAAGCCATCCAACGGTCCAAGTGCCGAATCAAGGATCACTGCCTTCTTGACGCCACATGTGTAAAGTCATACAATAGGGTATTATAGTAAATTAAGCCAAAATGAACCCCGTTATAGCAACGATTTGGCCTATAAAAAGGAGAGACCCAAAGCTCGTTATTCGTGTTTGAAACCGTAGACATAGGAGGGAGGGGGAGAGAGAGAGAGAGAGAGCAGCCCAAAGAGGGCTTAGAGAGAGAGGGAGACAGTGAGAGTGAGTGAGAATTTGAAACGCATTTTGGGGTGTGGTCTGTTGTTTCGGTTTGTTGATTTCGGGGTGGTGAAATGAGCCAGTTAGGGTTTAAATCGGCGGTGTATCACGGCGAGGTCTGTTTGGGGGAGCTGGAGACTATTCCGGTGACGGATAAGAAGTTCCAGTTCCCGAACAACGAGATCCGAATCCACCACATCTCACCGCAAAGCGAGCGGTGTCCTCCTCTCTCCGTTCTCCAAACAATCTCTTCATTCTCAGTTCGATGCAAGCTCGAACCGGCGCCGTCTCTGCCGGAACAACAGCCTCATTTGATCAACCTTCACGCCTCTTGCTTTCACGAATTCAAGGTCTAAACAAAACGGCGTCGTTTTTGAACTTGTGTTTTTAAGTTAAAGTATAAGAAAAGTGGGTATTGATTTTTTTTATTAATTAACTAATTGTAGACTGCGGTCGTGTTGATTGGGAATGAGGAGATACATTTAGTAGCAATGCCTAGTAAGCAGAAGAAGTTTCCATGTTTTTGGTGCTTTTCGGTTCCGGTTGGTCTGTATAATTCGTGCTTAGCTTTGCTTAATTTGCGGTGCCTAGCGATTGTGTTTGATCTTGATGAAACACTGATTGTTGCCAACACAATGAAGTCGTTTGAGGATAGAATTGAGGCTCTTAAGTTATGGATTGCTCGTGAGATTGATCCGATGAGGATATCGGGAATGTATGCAGAGTTGAAGCGGTATACGGAAGATCGGTTGTTGTTGAAACAATTTACCGAGAGTGATTTTGTAATGGATAATAGCAAGATACTAAAGGTTCAATTGGAGGAAGTTGCGCCATTGTCAGACACACATGAGAGGGTTTTTAGACCAGTGATTAGGTTGCCGGATAGAAATATTGTCCTTACTCGCATCAATCCTGAGGTATAATCCATTTGATGACGTGTGGTAACCTTTTGTGGTTTTATATATGGCTAATTATGTTTTGTGGAACTTAATTTCTTTTAGAGTTAATTACACTAAATCTGGCCCTCTTTGATATAATTTAAAGCAGGTAACCTTTTGTGGTTTTATACATGGCTAATTATGTTTTGTGGAACTTAATTTCTTTTCGAGTTAATTACCCTAGATCTGGCCCTCTTTGATATAATTTAAACCATAAAGGCCTTTTTGAGAAATATTGTTGTCAGATGGGGCTTGGTGTAATTAACCCCTTTTCTCATTTGATGCTAATTATTGTTAATTGCAATTGGATGCTATTTGGGGAAATACTCAGAAAGCAGTTTTTTTTACTTGTTTTACATTGAAGAATTATGATTGACTTGCTTGTTTTTACTTCTTCATATGGGAGAAAAATTCTTATTTTGTTTATTTGTTTAGATTCGTGATACCAGTGTGCTTGTGAGGTTAAGGCCTGCGTGGGAGGATTTGAGAAGTTATTTAACTGCAAAGGGACGCAAAAGGTTTGAAGTTTATGTTTGTACAATGGCTGAAAGAGATTATGCATTGGAAATGTGGAGACTTCTTGACCCAGAAGCAAATTTGATAAGTTCAAAGCAGCTATTAGACCGCATAATCTGTGTTAAATCTGGTGAGTAGAGAACCCAAATCCATATTGAGAATGTTTCAATTTAAACATTAGTGGGGTCTTGAGGTCAACCATTTCCCTAGAATGTTTATGACATTATGTTATTGCTGGTTGTGCTGAAGTTAGCTGATTGGTCTTCTCATTGATTTAGTTTGGAGTAAGGAAGCAGATAGTACTACAATCAAAGTTACTAGTCGTTGGTGAAAATTAAAACTTGTGCTGATAAGTTAACAGGCTGAATCCACTAAATTAAACAACCTAAAAGGCCACTGGTGTTACTCTCTCGCCACTCTACTACAAATATTTGCATCATCTTGCGTGAGAATCCTTCTTGTTAGCATGATAAGTCTTATTCTTTTTTTTCCTTATCTTTTCAAAAGGCTCGAGGAAATCTTTGTTAAATGTCTTCCATGATGGCATGTGCCATCCAAAGATGGCAATGGTAATAGATGACCGGTCAAAGGTTTGGGAAGACAAGGACCAACCCCGTGTTCATGTAGTTCCTGCATTCACTCCTTATTATGCTCCTCAGGCAGAGGTAACATGATATTCCTTTCGTGAACTTGATCGTTGCTGATACTTTGTCTTGTATTTCCACTCAAAACAAAGTGTTTATAGGGCTCTCTTTTTTCCCCCCTTTCCCAGACAGCAAATGCTGTTCCAGTTCTATGTGTTGCAAGGAATGTAGCATGCAATGTTAGAGGTTGCTTTTTCAAGTAAGAGATAATAAATTAATTAAATAGAAGGAAAATTTGAATGGTTGATACATCGTTTTCTAAGTTATCTTTTGTGATGTGCACTAGGGAATTTGATGAGAGTTTACTGCGAAGAATTGCTGAAGTCTTTTATGAAGATGAGGTGATAAATTTACCTACTGCTCCGGATGTTAGCAATTATATGTTTTCAGAGGTATTTAAATTGATTTTTTTCTTTTTTGATGAATTTTGCAGTATTGTGCTTAGGCTAGAATTTAATTATTTCTGAAGTGCAGGATGCTGGTTTTGTACCCAATGGCAATGGTAATACTCCCATTGCTGAAGGAATGAATGGCGGTGAAGTCGAATTTAGGATGAGCCAATCAGTAAGTTCATAAAAGTTGTGTGCAAGATGATGATTTGTTTAACTGATTGCATTAGGACACAGGATTATTTGAGTTCATGGAATATCAATTTATTAAATTTATTTCTAGAAAACCGGTGGAGAATGATAAAGCACTGCTTGTACCAACAAATGTTACATTATCATTTTGCTAAAGTTCGGCTTGTGATAACAGGTTCATAGATTTTTAAAAAAGTTCTTAATTTTTATTTTTTCAGGATGAGAAGAATGCTATAGATGCAGGTATTCACTCTGTAACAAATAACCCTGAGTCAAGATCTGAAATCTCCCAACCACTAGTTGCAGTTGCTCCAAATGTTGTTGGCACAACATCTAGCACAACGACTATGGCTCCTCAAAGTATGCTTTATTTTTCTTTTGTACTTCTTTGTCCTTTTGATTGAGGCATACTTTTGATTTAGGAAGAAAGTTAACACATGCCAATATTAATTTGTCTGAAATCTTCTGTTGGATGGTATCATTACATTTCAGAATCTAGTTTGCTTGGAGCTCCTCTCAGACGAGATATAAGGAATCAGAATCTGGGGCAACCACCCCTCTTGTCTAGAGTACCTACCCCAACTTCTTTATCGACAATGCTTCCACAAGGAACTAGAATGAATGAAGAAGATATCAGCAGAGCACAAATAAACAGCCGTTCTTCGGGGTTTGTTCAAGAAGGTGAACTGCAAAAATTTAATAAGCCTTCAGCAGTTGGTAATCTATTTACTGCATTGTCCTCTGCTCCCACTGGCTTAGTCTCACATGTACCACAAGTTAAGATGGAAGAGGTATGTTTGAAAAATTTAACATCACACAGTGTCAGCTCCAAATTTATGATGGTAAATGGTACAAACATTTTTCTAATAACATTTCAATGGGCAGGCATCATGTGGATATGACACACAAAAGCAAAGTATTCCTTCTGGAAGTCAGGCATCAGGCATGCGAATTTAGTTATTATTCTTGTTTTTAGTGTTGAAAATTTGGAGTTCTGCTATTTTCTTAATGTGATCTGCCTCCACTGGTTGTGGTTATGATCACGTTAACTTATTACGTTGGAAATTCTGTTATGCTGATATCTATTTTTTCTGTTTGATGGCTGTTAGATTTCCATATTTATTGATGTTTGAAATTTATCACAGAGATTGGCATGCCCCAAAACCCCCCATCTTCAAATAGCAAAGAATTGCAGAATGAAGCTGGGAAATTGAACCTTCTACCATCTCATTTGTCAATTGGAGTTCTGCAAGAAATAGGACGCAGATGCAATTCAAAGGTAATGTAGCTTGGGGTGGAGTTGGTTTGATTGCTTAATTTCTGAAGGATTGTTACTTAGTATCTTGGTTGCAGGTAGAGTTCCGGTCTGTTGTAAGCACCAGTAAGGAGTTGCAGTTTTCTGTTGAGGTAAGTGAAAAGTGTTATCTCTTGCTATTTTATATGTTCACCATTGTTCTGCATAGTTCGTATTCTTGATGAGAGCATGTTTTATCGTGTTTACCATAATGGTTCATTTATATTCAAATATTGCTTAAATACTTGTTATCCAAATCAGATGTCCTTTTGTACTTGAAGTATGTGAAATTATAATTTAAGCCAGAAAAAACTATCTATCCTTTTTTGTTAACTTGATGCCTTAGTTCATACTTTATACCCTACCAAGTCCTGTGCTGTAAATTAGTAATTGTAATGGATGGAAACAAAGTATTCCTCACATCTATATCAAATATTGGCAGAATATTGTTGTCAGTAACAACTGCCTCCTTTCTCCCCTTAAAAGTCTTAATGGGGGAATGACTGCCTCGTTTTACCCCCCAAACATTCTATCTTAATGTGTCACATGCTTTGTTTCTGTGCCTCTTACCCTCTTTCCTTTCTCATTAATAGCTTTTTATAAACTTGCTCCTTGTGGTTTCCAACAAACTCATGTTGATTTGATTGATTAGGTTTTGTTTACGGGCGAGAAGATAGGGGTTGGAATGGGTAAAACTAGGAAAGATGCGCAGCAGCAAGCAGCTGAGAATGCTCTTCGCAGTTTGGCAGGTAATATCTATAGTAAATATTTCTTGTTAAGACACATTATGTAGTATCTTGTTTAACTATTATTATCTTGTATGTCATCCACATGAAGTCCACTCCTGAAATCAATGTGATTTTGATTGGATCGCTTGTTAAATGGTTTGTCTAAGGAGCTTGGTGAGTTACAAATTCACTAAGATTTACCTGCAATTGGTTTACACAACTGTTCTGAATGCATAGTGGTTCCCACATTGTAAACGTTTTTCCTTGTTCACTGTGCAATAGAGCACAAGATTTGAATCTTAACTTAATTTCTTTGTTGTGGTTGATTATGGCTCAGGAGTATGATGTCAACTCACAAGTTACTGAATATATTTGTTCTCAGAAAAATATGTAGCATATTTCTCACTTCAATGTGGAGCCGTGGACCGGGATCTCAACAATCTTTCACAAAGAAATGACAATGGATTTCTATGGGATGTTGACGACAACGGGTCAAGTGAAGCTGTGCATGAGGATGAACATACTAATGAGGTGGGGATATTTGACGAAGCTCTTGATAGTTTATCTGATTTATGTGTTCAAAAACATAGGTGATGCTTGGATAAAGGGTATGTGGGCAAGAAACTTCCAGATGAGGACTGGTGGTTATCGAGAGAGAAACCACTCCTTTCTTGGGATTGCACCAAGATGTGGGAGCTAAATACAGTGAACGTGGAGTGGCTCCATGTCTACTACTGCTGTCTTCACTGAGTTCTGTTTACTCCTGTTTATGAGGTAAGGGCTTGGTGGTCAGACCCAAGTTTCTACCCATTATCCAAGTACTCCCATGTAGTTGAATGAACTTTTTCCATTTTGCTTGAATTGGTTAAGCATCAAGTCTCTTTTTGGTCTTATGCTAGGATATTTGAGGAGAAAAAGTGGCAAAAATTGTTGCCGCCAATGGAGCAACTGTCTTTGAAGATTTTAGTTTTAAGATGTCCAGTGTTTTTATAAGCGTGTTAAGTGCACTTACCTTTTTTTTTTCCTTTTTCTGTAGGAAACGGAAAATGTTCTATTTGTTTGAGACTTTTCAACTTTTTCCGTGTCTAACAAATTGCAGCTTGCAGGCCGCTGAAGCTGATCCTGCAGCTACCCATTCCAATTCTTTAAATCAGCAAGTGAGCTAATTCCCCCAGCTATAATGATAAGGTATTCTTTCTTTTCAGTTGATTAATCATATCTAGTTACCCTAAGAATGGGAGTTGAGAAGTACATGATTTAGCCTGCAATTTTTTTGTGTTCTGGGCTTGGCAATATGCTTGCTGTAACCTTTTTGGCTATTGAAATTTGTCGCATAATTTTTTAAAAATATATTTCTGATATGATTATCCTAGTTTATCTTAGCGATTATCTTTGGTTCTTCTTAGATTACTGCAGCCTACGCCAAGTGAAAGCATCAGAGAACTGGATGGTTCGCAAATTCTTCCAACCTCTGAGCAACAGATGATTGGGGATTATGTTCTTTAAAAGTGCCACAAATTGCGGAATTTTTGAAAGGGGAAAGCTTTTTGAAATATAGTGCTCTGCATCTCATATATGCAGATTATAGCACAAGTCGGAATTAACTTATTTCAAGGTGATTACGTCTTTTCTTTGATCGTTCATCTCGTAGAAAGATGGGCATTTTTTGTCAGATAATCCCATCTTTGTCCTTCATGCACCTGAATGTAGCTTGGCCTCAACTCTTGTGTCAAACTCAGCGTCAAGGTTTTGATGGGTCCTAGGAAAATGATGTTAGTTGGAGATAGTTAATTGTAAATGCTTTTGTTTTTGGGCATATTCAAACCCTTGTATCATTTAACAATGATAATATCAAGGCGAAATAGTCATTTGGCTTCGGGAATTCTTTGATTTGGATGGTTAAATAACGTGTCTCGTGTCTTATGGCGTTCGGACTTGGTTGAAAGGGTAAATGATATAATGGATTTTTTTTTCAAACCTTATAAATGGAGAAGAGCTGCTCCTTTCTTGCGACAGGCTGAAGCCCCTCATAGGTGCAAATGGGCACTTTGCTTCAGAACTTGGTAGCTTATCATCAACGCTTGCAGGTACACTGCACCTTCCAATTTTTTAGTACTAGCAGAATAATATTGCCTAAATGTGCAGTAATAATGTCCTGTGAATTTAATTAAAAATGTAAAAATATATAAAAAAGATTAAAAACTTTGTAATTACGTTATAAAATTTTGGCTAATGAAATTATCAGTAAATATTGAAATTGTATAATAAGGAAGGACAATTTTAAAATCATAACTCAATAATACGAAAACATAATCAAATTAACATTGGCTGTGAGAAGAAATAAGAAGAAATTAGTTTGTTAGAGATAGGTGTCTAACACTTTACATATCTACTATTTACTTGTGGTTAAAGATAGTTTAATCTAGAAGCATTTTAATTTGTCGTTCAAAAAATTTTCTAGACAT
>JANVCL010000005.1:461202-474478 GCA_026546855.1 Erythroxylum incrassatum | reverse complement strand
CATTCGGCCGACCTGGTCCTGGCCTAAATGTCAACTCTGATTATATGGTATTCTTTCAGGCTGCATCAAGTTGAAGTCATGTATTAAAATGGAGTCCTGTTTGATAAAGATATAAAACCTAACAAGAAAACTTGAGTTAAGATACAATTAGATGGTACAATGCAGCCGATACCTTTGAAACAGAATTGAGTAGTTGAAGTGTTGAACACCTATGGATACTTGCAATATGGGACCAGAACCCTAAAATGTAAAATGTACTCGTCAACTTGTTCTGACAGGAATTGAATGCCATAGGCTCATCTCCAACTAAAACTTTACAGAAGATGGTTACAGCTTATCTACATTTCACAGCCATTCAATTCATACATTCATGTGATATACTCGAACTTTCTCACGCTGGATCTTCTGATTTGATATATGATGCTTGTAAATTCACTCTAATGATCAAGTTAGACTCAAGTTTGAGAAGGATCTTCGTGAAGATATAATGTTTACTTTTGTGACATGTCTACTTTTATGACTTCTTCGGACTTGCTGAGATGTGCAAAAATACGTGACTTTACTTCTTTGAAATTACATAAAGAGACTGTTAGAAAAATATTATAACAATTGGTTCAATAGATTTCTTAAAAAGAAGTCAACAAATCATATTCTTATTATATTTTGATTCGTCGTAAAAGTCTAATCTCATATAATTGAAACTAAACCCAAATTTGAAAACTTAAAATCCTTTGAAATTACATAATACTACTAAGCTAGTGATAAATTGGAAGCTAGCACTTTTTTGTTAATGAAAATCAGGAATTTAGAAGGCCAAATGAGTCCATTGTAACAATTCATTCCCAATCATAAGGGGACCATGATAACAATAGCTCTTTTGATGCTAAATCTGCTATGAAGGCAGTTGACCAAGTCCAAGTCTAAAAAAGAAAGAGCAAGAAGAGAAAGATCAATTGTCTCTTTTCATGAATTGATCATACCGGTCAATTAGAGATGACAATAAATTTAGTGAGGTCGGACCAATGATTAATAGTTACAATACGAGTTCATCTTAAATTAGCTCGAGCGTTATAATGACTTATCATTTTAGTGAGAGAGTTTGAGTCAATTTTTATGTCGTTTTATGATCATCCCATCTTTAATTCATTGACTTTTAGTCGAGATGTAATTGCAAATCGTAATATTAGGTATGTATCTTTATCACAGTCAATTTCAACTAGTAGTTAGAGCATTAGAAAGCAACCTTAAGAAGGATTAGGTTTTACATTTCCGTTTTGTTCAATAGCTATCTTATACCTATAGAAGGCAATGAATCAGACCTGAACTGTTTTTTAATTAAATATGCAAAAACGACATCATGTTTTTTATAAATAGATTCAATTTTTATTAAAATGAGCCTAAGGTTCGATCGACCAGTAACCAGGATGGAGCTGGTTCAGATGCAATTGTCATCTCTAACTACAGGACCTAGTAAAATAAAATATTTTGTGTTCATTTAAATATCTTATAAAACTATTTTTTGTTCTAAAATATTCCAAAAGGACACACTTAAAAGGTACATTGCACGACACCGTCTTGCCCACTAAAGAGTGAACAACACCACGTGATGAAGTTGCCAAGTAAAACGACATGAAGCTCTTGTAAAAGACTCCAACTGCCTTCAGACCATCTATATAATTCTAAGGAATTATTTAATTATTTTATGAAATATTTTACAATTAAGTATAAATATTAAATTCATGTAAGAAATAATTATTAGATAAAAAGAGCATTCTAAATTTGACCCATATCAGAAATAGATCTTCAGAATGAACAAAGAAATAGAGAAGAAGGTTCTTCAGCACACCCACGTTTACTCACGTCTTTCCATTTTGTATAACATTAGAAACTATTAATCCTTTAATCTTCTTTTTGTATACCAAGTTTGAGTTGATCACCATGAAAGGGTCTCTTCCAAGGACTCATTCTTCGTATTAACTTCTGTTCACGTCGTGTGAGAAGACTTTTTTTGTAATGAGAAGTCTGATACGTGCAAAAGTCTTATCTTCTGACTTTTTTGTTTACATTAATCTCTATGACTTTGTATTTTCATGCTTCTTTATCTACGTATGTGATTCTTTTCCAAGGTCCAGCTTTCCAAGAACTTGGCAAGAAGATTTGTCTGAGGATGTTGGATCGTGCAAAGACATGCCTCTTCTTTATCAGAGGATTTTCTGTTTTGATGTTTTGTGTATATGGAGTTTGTATCTTCTCCACGGTTTCTCAACAGTCTCTTAGCAGTGGAAAGAAACAAGTTGATGAGGTTGTACAGATTCTCAGAACTAGAAGAGTAATCAAACGGACTGATGAACAGTTGCATACTGTGCAAGAAGATATCTATGAAGTTGATGTTAGAAGACAGAATTCTCGGCAACTTCGTCCGTTCAATGTCATGGAACGAGAAAAGATTGGAGGGTTTCAGAAAGAGCTGTCAAAATTTGACGTTTCAGACAACTTGGATCAGGAGTTTCATGGTCGAGTTCTTGAGTTCTTTGACAAGGGCTGCGAGGTTCAAATTTTTATGACATGGTTTGCACCAGCAGAATCTTTTGGAGAAAGAGAGTTGATGTCCTTGGAGAGCGTTTTCCAAGTCCATCCTGAAGGATGCTTGATGATTCTATCAAAAACCTTGGATTCTGAACAAGGTTACAGGATCCTGAAACCATTGATTGATCTTCAGTTTAAGATTGCAGCAGTAACACCGGATTTATCCTGCCTCTTGAGCAACACTCCAGGAGAGACTTGGCTTGATGAGCTCAAGCTAGGAAAGAAGGGTCCTGGACGTATTCCACTTGGTCAGAATCTATCAAACCTCATCAGACTTGCAGCTTTATACAAGTATGGAGGAGTTTACCTGGATACAGATTTCATTGTCCTGAAAAGTTTCAAGGGGCTAAGGAATGTTATTGGAGCACAAAGTGTTGATGCAGTTTCCAAGAACTGGACCAGATTAAATAATGCAGTTCTGATCTTTGACAGATACCACCCTCTACTATTCAAATTCATGGTGGATTTTGCCTCAAAATTCGATGGAAATAAATGGGGAAGTAATGGCCCTTACTTGGTCTCCAGGGTAGTTCGTAAAGTTTCAGGAATTCCAGGTTACAACTTCACCATCCTGCCACCTACAGCATTTTATCCAGTTGATTGGATTAAAATATCACGTTTCTTTAGAAAACCACAAAACCTGGCCAGTTCAAGGTGGCTCAATGCCACTCTGCTTGAGCTAAGTGAGAATTCTTATGGGGTGCACCTGTGGAATAAGGTGAGCAAAGGAATTAGAATTGAGGAAGGGTGTGTTTTGGCACGGTTGGTTGAAGATCACCGCATCACTTGCCAATACACACAGTAAAACTTCGTTTATTCAGAAGAATTAAACTAACAGGTATCTTCAGAGAATTAAGACAGATAATACACTCTGTATCAATATGGCAACACATGTTTTCCCTGTTAGAAATCTTGATATACTGATGTGGCTCGTGCTCTTGTTCACGCAGCCAATATGAATGTATTGTAAAGTAACCAAGCAAATCATTCCTATCACTGGTTCAGGCTCCAGAATTAGGATAGGGTACAGTTAATTTATTGACAGAAAACTCTCATTCTTTTCTTTTTCTTTCTTTTCCTGTTTCTGTTCTTATATCCTTCCCCTTTTGATATTGGACTCAGATTCCTCTGTTGATAGAATCATCTCTGCAAATCAAAGTTAATGTTAGAAAAGAAAGATCAGAGTTGATTTCAAGAAATGTATGCCTGATTCCTTGTTTTGATCATCAAATTTCCCACATTTTAGAGCAAATTTACAGACACATTTATATAACTTAATGACAAATCGTCATCCTAATCTGTTTCAATCTCATGGCATGCATAAATCCCTAAATCTACAAGCAGAAGGAAACTTGGTTACTGCATCACTTCCAAGCTCATTCAAAGATTCAATCTTCCTGATGTTCTGATCATGAACTCAAAGATTGCTTTATCTGTACCACTACCTCACAAAGATAATAGTCTTTATTAAGGGTGAAACACTCCAGGAATGAGTTGCCAAAGTGCTGCGCTCCATTTCAAGCAATGTACTCAGTGGAGTAGCTTTTTTCCTACTCAGAAAATGAAAACGTGGCTTTTTCAAAGGTAAACCTCACGTATTCATTCTGCAACAAGTGCAATATTTGGCTTTTCATCCCATGCTTCTTGCCAGTAGAGATCTTCGGAACAAGAACTGATAGCTTATCCAATTCTAAGCCTCACGCATACTTAACCATTGTGTCACGGTCTTTGGACTCCATAGAGGGATATCAGATCCTGAAGCCAGTACTTGATCTCAGTATTAAAGTTCTAGCAGTCACGCCAGACTTGCCCTTTCTAGTAAAGAACGTGCCAGATGAAGTTTGCTTGATGCGATTAAGAGTGGCAGAAGAGACCATGGTTACAGCCCCCTATCTGGAAATCTTTCCAAATTGATCAGATTTGCAGAACTATCCAAATATGGAGGAGTTTATTCAGACCCAAATTTCATTGTCTTGAAAGATTTCACGGGCTTGAGAAGTGAGATTCGGGCATAAGGTGTAAACAAAGTTACAAATCAGCGATCAAGAAAAAACAATGCAGTAATGATCTTTGACATAAATCATCATACTCTAGCAGAATTCATACAAGAATCTGTCAAAATTTTTAATGGAACCAAGCGGAGGTATAATCGCCTTCCCTGATTAACGGAGTCATTGAGAGAACCGGAAGTAAAATCGGTTACAATGCTAGAGTCTAACCACCGCAGGCATTTTATCAAAGATTGAAGTGCGATGAATAGGCTAATCCCAGACCACTGTGTAGTCTGCCAAATCAAACAAAATTATTAAAGATCTTTCTTTCTGATGAATCAAGTCTCACCACAACTGTAAAGTACTTGTTTTAAAATAAGCTATGGAGCAACAACCAAGAGAGGTATCTCTTTCAGAAACTTGTTTTACTTCAGTCAATTGAATGAGCACTAGTAAGAGGTACCAGAAAATTGTATCTTGCCAATTTTTCACAATTCTCAATTCTTGTCGAAAGATCATTTTTTATGATGAAATTCCAATGAACAGCCTTTATATCTATTCCTATGCAACCTGCAAATGCTAAAGCATGCTCCTTTAACAAGAATTTCTACTTCTTTGATTCAAGACATGACAAAACTCGAGGGATATTCATATACTAAACACTAAACCAGAAGCGAAAATATAATCATTAACAGTGAAGTAGGACATTCATCAGAATCCAATGGGATAAGTCCTAGCAACTGAACATAGATTACAAGGCCATAGAAAGGGAAAGAAGCTAAATTCTTTAACCAGAGAAGAGTGATTCATCGATTTCAATCTTCACAACCTCACCATCACCAAAACTATCCTTCTTAGGAGGAGAAGAAGGCACTGGTATTCGTGGAGGCCCTCTTCCTTTCTTCTTGTCTCGGGGTCTCGCCTGAAACAAACCCAAAAAAAAACACTTCAGCTCATCAAAACTCAACATTCAACCATAAACCATAACCCCAGAAAGGAAAAACCAAGAAAATGTACATACATTTCCAAAAGAGTGATTGAATCGCTTTCCTTTCGCGGTTTTCTTATCACCTCTGCCACAGTACACTGCACCGAACACACGTTAAAGAGAAAAAAAGAGAGAGAGACCAAAAGGAGAGCCACCGAGCCACTGAGTTGATACAAATATAACTAGTTACCAAACGGGACCGAAGGAGAGGAAGTGGCAGAGAGCGAAAACGTAGCAGAGGAGTGACACAGAGAGACACCCAGAACTTGTGATTGAGAGGAAGATAACTGAGGACAATTGAGCAAAGGTTTAGGAGTCACTTGCAAAGCTCCCACCATAAGCGACGCCATTAGAGTGAGCTTCAGGCTAGTTCAGGATAAGGTCGGTACTCGGAGAGCTGCAGGTGACAATGGGTTGTGATTGATTCTGGTTTTGGTCTGTATTCGCTTAAGAGGCTTAGTCGAACATGCGGATAGCAAATAAAGCCCAGTTCTGTCTTAGACATCCCAAATTTAACGACAGTTAGCCCTGTCCGAAGCAAGCAAGCAAGTGTTTTCTATAGCCCATAAATTGTGGGCCAATTTAGATTCTAGGTTTAGCCTATATCAACTTAAGGTCTCATTGTAACTCTTACTAGGCATGACAATGGGTCCGGTTACTGTCAGGCCCACTCAAACCCGAGCCCTACCAACCTGTTATTTATTTTATTTTTCAAATGTAAATTTTACGTTCACCTAAATTAAAAATAAAATGATTAATTTATACTTACAATCTAAGTGCCTGTTTGGATAGGCTTTCGAGAGGTCAATAAGTATTTTTCTATATCACAAAAGTTTTTTTTAATGGGTATTTGGCTATAAAATAAAAAAACACTTCTTTAATATATATGACTTTTTTAGAGTACTTTTTCAGGTATATTTTTTATATCAATTAATGAGCTTATTTTTTAGTCTATTTTGTCCTTACGTTTTACACATAATTTTCACAATACTCACAAACTCATCTTCTCGTTTATTATGTATTTAACTATTTATTCAACTTGGATGTTTATTTTGGGATGTATATAATATTATTTAAATTTTTTATATGTTTTAATATTTATTTTCTATATTAGTTTACTTATGTTATAATCTATACAAAAAAATTGTTTAGATATATTTTCATTTATGTTTCATATGGTTTAAAATTATATAATAATAAATATATTGTAATTTGTATATTGTTTAATATATTTTTAAATAACATTTATATACATAAATAATTTTTATTACAAAATAAAATATAGTTAAAATGGCTTATGTACGAAGCCATTTTTTAAAAAAAATTTAAATAACAGTCTAACTGATTTCTCCCAAAATTCTTCTTAAAAAAACAACAACAAAAATTCTACTTACTTAAGCCTAACTAAACATAAGCTAAAGTTAGGATGTAGCCTGACATGAGTTGTAACTTGCAAGCAAAGGCTGTAGACTCTTCTTCTTCTTCTTCTACTTCTACCTACGTGACCGCAGTTCCAAGCTATGGTTGATAGATTCAGATCTCTGCCATTATTAGCAAGTAATCTCTCACGTGTGCCCTCAGCAAACAGGCTTGCTTTCTGTAGTCTCCAACCTTATAATATAGTCTACAAGACAGTTTTATAACATGAAATTAACAAGTCTAAGTCTTAATCATGAAATTAATTAATCCAAATTAGTATAATATAATTAGGAATTTCATGAACATAACATGAAAATGGATTCTCTTATAATTTAAAGAAATTAATTAATTCTTATAAATTCAAGAACCCATTAAGAGATCTTCTTGGTGTAACATTAAGATTAAAAAAGTCAACGAATCTAGTACACAAAATTTCTCGTTTTTTAAGAGTATAAGAAATAAATATTAATTATATGCAGTCTTTTTATTATATTTTACTATTTTTACAAATAAGATGTATCCGTTACTCGAACATATGATTTTCTAATCACAAAAAAACAACTTTACTAATTGTTCTAAAACACTTGGTAAGATAGTGTTACAAATTAAGATAGTTTTACCAAATTTTTGTTAACCTAAAAATAAATGGATAATATGTGAATTTAATAAAGGATTAATTTGTATTTTTGTAATCCTCCAAAAGAAATGAAAATTAGATAAATAATGTGCAAAAGTGGGAATCAAAATCAAATTAAAATCCAAAGCTAATGAATGAGCTCACATGGGAAAGTCGAGGGACAAGAATATTTAGGAGTAAATAGTGGCACGTGACAAAGAGGGAATCGCACGTGCAACCCATGTGAATGCTTTGTAGCTGGTCCAAGGCCCAGTACAAGAATCTAAAGGTCAAAAGGTCCACTATATCTATTATAGTAATAATGATATTAATTAATTATTAATGAATTATTAATAATTTTGATAATTTATTTATTAATAATAAATAATAACAATAACAATATCTCAATAAAAATTTCACTTAAATGTAAGGTCTGAAAAGATCTAAAAATACACCGTCTCACTCCTAACTAGTAATATGTTATATTAATGATGACATACCAAGTCGATCACAACTCACAACCCAATACCTAACCAAAGATAAACAATATCCAATTCTAATTTTAGGGTAAAGAAAGTAGTAAGGATAAGACCGAATATTACTGAACCTTCCCGAATTCCGAATTTTGCGTTAATATTGTTGTGTTGTTATTGTTGTAGAGTGGTGTTTGGGACATTAAAATGAAAGCTTAAAAATCTATATAATATATATTTCTGATTTAATAAGCCTATACTTTGGTTCCAAAAGGAATCATCACAATTCAACACACTATTCTTATCAACTAACTTAAAAAGAAGAACCATAAAAAAAAAAGGAAAAAAAATCCAACACACATCACATGTTATGAGAGATCTTGATATCTCCCACACCATGTATGATACAAAAGTCGAAATGATAATCTTTTTTCCAGTTCTGATAGGATGTTACTGTTGTTGCCGATGATTAGTGATGAGGGTGTGTCACCGGAGCCGCCGCAACAGGCGGTGGTGGCTTGCATTGGTAGCACTTGGCAAATAGCCCGAATGTGTCTACTTGCCTGACAAAGTTGGTCATACTAGCCCAGCCTCCGAAACCAAATCCCACAACAAAAACCCACACTACCACAAATGCGTTCAATGCATACATTGCAGTCCAGCTTGGTAAAAAGAATGGCGGCTTCTCTGCAGCATTCTGCAATAAACAAGTTTGTAAAAGTGAGTTTCGAAACTGAAAATTTCTGACTCGAGTTTTACTTTTACCTCGGTTAAAAATTCATTTAAATCGGATTTCGTTAGTACGAGACAGCTCATATTCGACATATAGTACAATTATCCTAACTAAATGAAAACGACACACCATCTATCTCTGTTCTTCTCATAATATTTCCAAATCTAAGCCTTAAATGCTCTTTTGTACACTAGCACCACCTCCTCTCTCTCTCACTGAGTTGGACACTGTCACTGTAGAATGTGGGAATCCCCATCAAACGCGGAGTGTCCACTCACACTTGAGATAATCCCAACTTTTTGACCATGAAAGCAAAGTGAGTGAGTGAGTGAGTTAACCTGTCTTGCAGGGGCTTTCCGGTAGGTGAGCATATGAGCTAAAGCTGGGATGATATATACTGTAAAGCTAACTAAAAGAGCACCAACTGCTGAGTTGATGGGACCAAAGAACGGGAAGATTATAGCTAAGAACCATATCGGAATCACAACTGGTAGTCTCGCAAGTGCACGAAGGCATATGCTCTTTGTGTCATGCATACCAATCACCTTTTCCCATACGAAGTACAAAGGAGTACATGCAAACCCGAATGTTATGAACTGCAACAGAATTTAAACCAGTTGTCAGGTTTCTTTTATGATAAACGAAACTGCAAAACTTGGAACTCGTAAAAATCTGAAAAGGTGTTTGTTGGCTATGGAACCTGGTGAATAAGCATTAAGATCACTGCAGCATCACGGAAGCCGGACTTAGGGAGGAGACTGAAGGCGTTGGAATGGTTTAGCAGCTGATCACCAAAAGCCCAGTAGACGGCGGAGGCAGATGGAATCGTTAGTGTGAAGACGTAGAGTGTAGCTAACAAGTATATGTACTTGAACTTTTGTGGCTTCCACATAGCGTGCATTATTTCCCTGTAACAATTCCTTTTCACAGATCAGAACCAGGATCAAGCAAAAGCAACTCACTTTCCAGTTTTCACCTCTCACTTGAATCATTTAACCAGGAGGGTCAAATCTAGAATGATGAACAGTGAACATCTTAAACTAGAGCATTAGGATCATTTCACTGTTGAATTTTCAAAATGGGAAACAAAATATTATCAGTTGAATGATTTTGTCTGTGGATGACCGGCAAAAGCTGCAAAATCGAAGCAGTGTAGAAACAAGTGAAAGAGAAGGGAAGAAGAGCCCCAATAATATATAAAAAGAAAGCTTACACTGTAACTGCGTGCCCACCAAAGGTGTAGAGTATGTTTGTGGCTCCGGTGAAGTATAGCACTAACCTATTTGGACCGCTATGTTCCACTCCCTCGACCTGAAAATCACAAATCTTCACTCCTTGTAATTGGGAAAACCCATTAATGCAGAGATTGACGAACTTTTTCTGGTTTTCCAATTATACCTGGCCATGAACAAGAGCTGCTATGGTTAAGTACCAAGCAGTATAAGTGGTCATACCCAGGCCAAGGAAAGACCATATACGGTAGTTGTGAAAAGAGGGTATGAACACTGTAGTAGCACAGCAAGCTCCAAAAATGTATGTCCATGTCCTCTTGTCCAATCGATTGTTGATATAGTAAATGTTACTGTTCTCACCAAGAACAAATAAGAAAGAGTTGAGAAAAAAAAATAACAAAAAAAAAACAAGATCAGACTTTTAACGCTGAAGAAAGTATGAATAGATTATGTCTTACCTCGCACAAGCAATTAGCTGAATGACGGATCCAAAGAGCAGGAAAGTACAGTTGAAGGCAAGCCCCACAGCTTTCCAGTATGGACCCAGCAAACCATCAAGCACTTCAAACCACTGCAATCCAAAACGTTAATCTATTTTAGTACACCAAAAGAGAGTTGAGTTGAGATAATATTTTAACATGGAAGACTAGGCATCAGTGGTGCTCATGTTTTTGCCAAGTAAAAACACCTGTATGACATGGTTCTTGAAGCTAACATTCTCCTTTTCTTTCCTACTTCTGTACTCGATGTACAGGACACTAATGAGGTAAGCTGTCCAGCTTCCAAGCATCCCATAAAACACCTGAAGCAAAATCCCTGAAAGCATGCCCATCTGAGAGAAGGAGTAAGGCAGTGTCAAGAGTACTTGAGCCACCTGCAGGTGATCCATTGGAAAGAAAAAAAAAGTTCTTTAGCTTCAGGGAATGGAAATTTCGAGTATGAGAAGTGTTTCCATGTTAAAGAAAGCATTTTTTGAAATGGGTTCTTTCTGTTTTTACGTACTTGATTGGAAGCACAACTGAACCATGCATCCCAGACAGAGCCACCATGCCAGAGAAGGCTCGTGACACTCAACATGGAGTGTTCTTCTTGTCTCTCTTCTTCTTTTCCATCATGGTCAGGTTCAGTACTAAAGTTGGACACTGGTGCTTCTTCTGCTTGCTTCTGCGCCAACATTGTCTTCGTTTTTCTCTAAAGGCAACGTCTAAATCCTGGTAGATCTGAAACATATAAAAGACAGTAAATGAGACAAAAAACCATAATAAAAAAAACGCAACCCCAGAAAACGAAAGCCAGTAAGACCCTCTTACCCAGATCCAATATATATCACAAAATTCCCTTCCAAACTTTAATATATAACCCTCCACACAGGAATCCAAAAAAGAGAACTAGTTAAACTTTTTTTTATGTTATTTCACAAACCAGACTAAAAAAGAAAGAATAACCTTATTCTGAGAAGTCTCTGTCGGACAAAAAGATTGAAGAAACTAGAAACAGATCATTTTAGGACCGCAAATGACTTGGAAATTTTCAACCTTGTCCTTTGCCCGACTCGAATTAATCTACTTTTCCTCGTTTTCACAATGGAAAAACAACAAACACTCGACTTTCAAAAGGGTATACACAGTAAAGAGCTTAGCAGAGTAGAACCAGAAGATTTAATGGTTCCAAAGTTCGGCAGAAAGAGCCTTAAATGCCTTGAAATAACTACAGAACAGAAGAAACAGGCAGAAAAAAGAGAGAAAATCTACAGAGTGAGACTGTGGATCTCTTTACTAAAAGCTCGCTTTAATTCGCCATCAATCTTCAGAGACAAAAGGCAGCGCCGAACCCCAAAAACGGCGAGACCTCAAAAGCAGGAAAAGACCCTTTTCACTCTGATTCAATCCCCAACTAAGCAAGCACAAAATACACACTACTAAACTCTACTAGGACTGTAACTATATATATTGGTTTTCGTCAAGCATTTCTCAGCTTTTGAAATTCCCTGCTTCCACTCTTTTTGAACCGAGGAGTTCGACGAAAGAAAAGGGTTTAAGAGATGAAAGCTCAAATTCCCTGTGTTCCTTCCACCCTCCCTATTCGATTCTCTGGTTGAGGGGTCTTTGTTTGGTTTGTGAGGAAGAGAATTTAGAGATCCAAGAGACTGAGACTATGTATCTCATCACCAGGAGGGGACTGAACTAACCAGGTGCCTTGCCTTTTATAGCCCGGGAGCAGGAAAACTGTCTACCATCGGCTAAAAAATTTTATTCACCCCAAAATCAAATTTTAATAATAACCTTCTTATCCCCCTCAAAAAAATAATAACCTTCTTATTAAGTATGCAAATAAAAAGAAATAATAATTATTCATTTCTTACTTTTCTTTCATATTAATTTATTTGATAGATCTAATTAAAATTTAAAAATTTTTAATTTATATTTATTAACTACCTTTATTTTTATTTCTTATAGTATAAAATTCTCAATCGTTAATGTCTTTGATTTAATTTAAGTTTAAAAAATATATTTTTTAATATTTTAATTCTTTATGACATAATTAAATTTTAATAAATTATACCAATTTATTCTTTAAAAATAAAAAATCTGCTTATTCTAAATCTAAGTTGTTAATGAATTAAGAAATTTGAACTAATGACAATAACAATACCTAAGAAAATTGCAAGATTTAGAAAGGTCCAATAATATGCAGTTTTATTCTTACCTGATAGAGATAATGTTCATGTGAACCCACGCTTAAGAGATTTGAACTAGATTTAACTTAAAATTTTTAATATTTTAATATTTTAAAACTTTTAAAGGAATTAAATTCAATAATTTATTATTGGTTTTTATTTTTTGCTTGGAAATAATAAATTTTGAATCAATATTTTTTAGGGAATTATAAATTCAAGTTTTATTAAATAAATAAAAAGTAATTTTATTTATTTATAAAACTCTATGCATTGCAAGGAAAGTATTATATGCTTTATTAATAAAAAATTGGAAGAGAGTAATTAAGTCCTTGTTTGGTTGAGTTTATATTAGTAGAGCTTAGTCAGTAGAATTTTTTTATGTAGATATTTTCTAAGAATAACTTTTCTAAAAAAACAGTTAAATGTTTAGCTGTCATTTTAAAAAAAAATTTTGAAAGAGTTTCATATAGTAGGCTGTTTAGCCACATAAAAATAAAAAATACTTTTAATTTTAACTATATTTTATTTTGTAATAAAAATTATTTATGCATATAAATATTA
>JANVCL010000005.1:412165-431338 GCA_026546855.1 Erythroxylum incrassatum | reverse complement strand
TTGTCGAAAAACTCCAGCCCATGATATAATGAGAGCTCGACTTTTCACCGGTAGCGGCTGAGAAACCAACGTACATAAGCTCCTTAACAATGGAGGTTAGATTAATGGGCACTTGCATGAGTGCTTCACTTGGTTTCTCTTTTCCCATAGGAGCTAAAGTTATGTTGATCATTTGACTGGCTCCATCATAGTCAATCCAAGCTTGAATCGGATCACCTTCCAACTCCATGTCTTCAAACTCTCCTTTGTAGTAATAAGAAAGCATTTGCTTATCTTTAGAGATCATGCCATTAATGTTGAGTCCGACATGGTTTCCTCTAGAGTCAGCTACGTTGTTGAAACCATTTACAGTATCAAATTCGACGGCAACTATGTGGTTCGACGCATTTCCATTATTCTCGGAGTTGAACATTCCGAGGTAGTGACCTGCTTCTCCTCCAGGGAAACCCTTAGAGGGGGATAAAGTGAAGGCGAATCCATGACCTCCATCACCTGATTTTGGAGAGATTATGGCAAACACAAAACTGGTGCTAAATGAAGAAGCATTAGGGTACAAAGAAGAATTTCTGTCCACCATTTTTATAGGTTTATGGTAAAACGCATGACCTATAGCGTTCTTGCTTTTGTTGGTGAGTCTGAGTAAGCCACTGGGCTTGACTATGGAAACTTGTTCTAGGGTAAGATCACTATCACGCTCGTAGAATCCATTGAAGAGGAAACTATTGGAATCTGCAGCTCTAGACTGAACTATAACAGACAAGATGAAGAAGCAAAAGAAGAGAGGAGTCACAGGATCTGGGAGAGCCATGGAGTTCTGCAGATAGAAAGTAAACAATGTGTGGCTTGGAAGAGCGTTTAGTAAATCATCATCAAGAAGGGACAATTATATTGGAACATCTACAGACTTTGAATCGTCAAAGTCAAGAATGGCTAAACTTTGGTGCAACGGAAGTGACGAATGAAGAAATTGATGCTTTTGTGGACCTCCTCAATGAATTAATAATCATCTTCCCACTAATTAAGGGTAAGGATGAATACACTGAATCTTTCTAAACTCAACATTTAATAGGATTTTTACCAAGTTGTTATTATTGATCTAATGTTGATAATATTTTTATTAGAAAATATGGTTAAATAATAGTTTAACGTTTTTTTTCATTGTCATTTCATATTTAATATGAAGATTGAAATAAAAAATTAAATTATAAAATATTTTAAATTAATTTATTGGATATTGTTTACCAATTCATGTATTATTATATTCTTATTAATTATCTTTTATAAATAAATATAATTATGATTTAGTAATTATTATATGTCTCAATCTTATTAGTTAATTAATACCGATTAAAGAAAAGTATTTTGTCATTTTTAAAATAATTTTTATCAATTATTCTCTTCAAGAATTCACCATCAATTAAGGTTTGTTGTTCTTTTATGACTAATTAAATTATAAAAATTTAAGTTCTTTGAAGAACAAGGCAATAAATTTCATATAATTCATATACTTTTTTTCATAAATTGGTAATTTATAAGTAATTTTTTTCGACATAGAAGACAAAATTCGGAATATACATAATAACATCTAACTAGTATAATTTAAGTTAATTAATAACTTAAAATCGAATAACAAAATTGATTTAAATAAACTTTTAAGGCTTGTTGGGAAGTTCTAACACTAATTAAAAAGCACCTGTTCTTAGTAGAATGTTTTAACCTTGTGTTACTTAATCTTATTTAAATATTTATGTATATTTTTTATAAATATATAAATAAAATTTAATAAAATAAATTACAAAATAGTTATTTGAAAAGAGGATATGATCTGTAAAAGCTATTCTGATCTGTAACAAAAGAGACAATTTATATGCACTTATTTGATAGTGCATATATGGGACCTTTCAAATGATTTCTTGCCTTCCATTCATGATTCAACTACTACCAATATTATGTGGCCAGAGCAATAAATGCTATTAATGGATATCATTCTCAAAAACCGTCACGACTTGAGTTATTCTTGTAATTACTTTTTTTATTTATGAATTTTATTAATCTTTAGCATATTTTATATAATTTTATATATTTATTGATATTTTGTATTGTTATTATTTATATTATATATTGATCTATTAATAATAGTCTTTTTATTATGTAAAATTTAATACGGGGAGGGACATGTCAAATAAAGTTTAATGTTATCAAGATCAGACTGAAAATTAAATTGATAAAACAAGAGATTTAAGATTTAAAAAATTCAATCAATATTAAATCGTGATAAAATTAATTAAAGATTAAATAATTTAAAAATTATTCTTACTTTTAAAATTTTAAAATTTAATTAAAAAAGACTGTTAAATAAAAATCAATCAATTTATTTTGTTTTATAATCATTAATTAGTTAATAAAATTGAACAATTAATAAATAAAATAATCAATTTTTATCAACAAAAATTATTAAACTAAATTAGTCAGAAAATTAAAAACCTAACTATAAAATTAGTCCGTTCAAGATTTTTTTTGTTAAACTAATCAAACCAATTCGGTTTTTAAAATATTAGATATGGTACTATTATTAATAAAAGCCATTAAAATTATATTCAAAATAACCTTTTATTTCTTTGTTTTGGAATCATCAATTATAAATTTAATTAGATAATTAAGTTCCCCTCGTATGTTACTATCACCTCCTTTAAAGATCGACTAAGTCTTATCTTCTGATACTAAAAAACTCAATATAATCAACGAACAATAAGCTTTTGATTATGACTTCCTTGGAACTGATAGTAGTTAGCCGAAAATGTGGAAAAGAGACTCCTTTTCTCTATAAATTCTGTTCCGTTCATGTCTTCCTCTGATATTTGTACATATAATCCAAGCAGTCGTGTCTTTTTCTTGTCCATGTCTACAAAATTAGATACTGACATTTTTTTATCATATGTGAAACAAAATTGTTTTATTTCTTAACTATATTTTTTAATTTCAATTTTATGTTTTTACTTTTCGAGCTTGACTCGACCTAGTCTACCTTCGAGGCTAATGAAACTCAATTAAATTTAGGGCCAGGCTTCAAGATTGAATCAAACTAAACTTGTTGCTTATTAGAATTTTTAATATAGGCAGAATGTAGAGCTCATTAATAAGAATTAAGCTTAGGTCAAATATTGCTAAAATAACTAAAACTAGTTGCTTGGATAGTTGACTCTTATCAGTTATAAATCCTTTAACATTTTCATGTTTAGTCAATATGAGATATTTTAATACTCCTCTTCAAGTGCAACTAGGATTGGACATCCAGGCGGACAATCAGAAAATTAATAATACGGATCAAACCTATTCTAATACCATATTAGAATTTTTAATATCAACAAAGTGTAGAACCCATTAACAAAAATTTGACTTAGGTCAATTATTGTTAAAATAACTAGAACTAGTTATTTGGATAATTAATCCTTACTACTTATAAATCTTTTAACATTTTCATGTTTAGTCAATACGAAATACTTTAACGTTGTCAATGCTATTCATTTTACTATTGATATGCATTTAATATAGAGGATGATCTTTTTCACATAAGTAATTAGATATTCCTTATTTACCGTGAAAGGGCAAAAAAATAAAAATTTTTAAAAAGCAAATTGGGATTTTATGGGATAGGTGATGATCTGTAAACATGATAAGGATTAAACCATCGATTTAAAGGATACAATCACAAGATACAGGGACTGGTCAGGGGTCATTAGATGCAAATTAAAAGTGAAAGGACTAATTGAGAACAGCTTTCAAAATATTATCAATTTAATAATTATAATTACATTCATGTAATGGTTTGAAGGTAATATTGCATTTGTAGTAATTTTCAAAAAAGAAAATTGCATTTGGTACCACAAATTCTTATAATTGAGTTTGTCTGTAATTATTACAATAATTTGTAATTGCGATATAATTAGTAATTTATAATTTAAAATATTGAAAATAAATAATTTCACAATAACACGCTGTTTAAATTAGTGTCTTGATTAAAAGTGAAATTACAATTTAATTTTATTATTGCGAGTTTTGCGAGTTTTCTTTAAGGGATAAATTAAACAATACTTATTTTTTTAGGATTTTTTAATTTAGTGTTAATTTTTAAAATTTTAATTTAATTTTTAATTTTTTAACTCACTCAAATCATGTTAAAATATTATTTTTTAAGGTGACATATTCATCAACTATCACGTATATGTCCACCTATCTATGGTAACATAAAAAAACATGATTTTAATTTGAGTTGTACTATTTTTAAAAAGTTATTCATTAAATTAAAATTTTTTAGAAAATTTGATATTAAATTAAAAAATTTAAAAGGTTAAATACTTGTGAATTTATTATTTCTTTCTTTAATACTATGTAGCATCCATGACTTGCTCGAGCTCCTTCGACCCCTAAGAGGTATGATAGAATTTGTTCCTCATGTCTCTACTAATTTAAAAGTTTCAAATTTGAGTGTTTTTGTGATTTAGAGATGATGAATCGAGAATAGACGCGTATTATAAATCTAATCAATCACTTGATTCTAAATTATTGACTCATCGAGTAACTTATTTGAAGTACGACTCGAGAGTCTTGGAATCTCATGGAATTGGAAAAACTGATTCAACAATAGTGCGTCTTCCCCTCCCTAAGAATATTTGATATAATTGGAGCCAACTTACGATGCATGAACCTCTGTTAATATGAAGCCTGAACCAACCAATTCTAACAAGCAATCGACGTGCATGAAAGGGACAGATCGTCTGATCCATCCATCCTAATCCAACTTTGTTTCAAGCACATTCACGACTTTGGCACAAAGTGGAACAGAATAGAGGGAACAGATGAAAGTGGTCTGACTTCACCTAAATATCCTGAGCTAAACCTGACAGGTACATTGAAGAGTTCTGTCATCTGTGGTTTGGTAAAAGCTGAATTTTGGTTTTGGGTAAAACTGAGTCCTGAAGGATCGATCGAGCATGAAGAAGATACATTATCAAGAGAAGAGTCTAGTAATAATTAGGCATTGGATTGAGAGGAGTTGTCAGATGCTGAGCTTTATCGTTACAAAGTCATGTGATTTCCTGTTTTGGAAACCTCTTCCTGTCACTCCCAATATCTTCCAATGTATAGCTTGGAGAGGTGTGCTTTTAAGTGTGTGTTGGCATAAGAGAGACTCTGGTCCTCATTGCACGCCGAAAAAGGAGCTCTCACCTAAGTTTTTTTAAAATCTTTTTCCCAAATTTTCACTGCCTGGAATGTATACACACACAAATATATATATATATATATATATATAGAAAGTAAGTTTCATATTCTAATTTTGTCAGTAAGATTTTTTGTCTGTTAATTATTACTTTTTTGCTGCCATGGAAAGAGCTTGATTGTTTCTTGTTCAGAAACCACGTGAACTATTCATCCCACTTGCCTTTTGTTTTCTTCTCTTCGTTATCTACCTTTGTTCAAATGTTGGCATGGCATCTAACAGTCCTTTAAGAGATCTTTAAGTTCTTGTGAGTGACATGTTGAGTACGAGGAAAGATGAGAAACAAGGATTTATTCATAAAAATTTTCACAAAATCTCGACGACTTGTTTAACATGTTATGGTTTATAAATTAATTCTTAATATTAACAATTAAGCTAACTCTTATTTAAATAAAACTTTATAATTATATTCAAATTAATGACTTTTCGTCCCATAAACAATAAAGGGTTATTTGTACGTGTCATGAATTTCACACTAAATAAAGAATGTTAAAATAGTTTATAAATATATAGTAAATCATTTTTATAAAGTATCTTTTAGGGTAAAGTTAAGCCTAAATTTATCATTACGAGCATTACTATATAAAAATCTTAATAGAGTAAAAGATTGTAGATCTCTTTCATGTTTAATTTTTGAAATTCTTCGAAAAAATTATTTAGTTTTTAGATTTTCAAAAACTCATGTTTTGAAACTTGGGTTAAAAATTAACATCGAAATACACATAATATAAACATTATATGTAAAGTAATTAAATACTACTAGCATCATACCTTGAGGCAATTTCTTAATATAAATAATTAAACTTAATTTAAAGTAATTATAATAATTTATTAATTTTAATCAAATTTAATTAATTTGAAAATTAAGACTTTGGTTAAATCTCCTTGTAAACACCATTTGATTGGTTTACATATAATGTTTATGTCAAAATTTAGGACAAAGAGCTTTTTAGAAATATTGAAAATCAAAAAGAATTTTCAAAATTTTAAAAATTAATTTTTACTAAAATTTCTTAAATTCCATTATACATCTATTTTTTTTCCCAATCTTATACATTAATATCAGAACGTTAGGGAGTCTATCCACAATCAATCCATATTCATAGTTGATTTTCTTGTTCTGCAATATCCTCTTAAAACTAGTAAGTGTCAGTCGGAATCGAAGCTTAGAAAAGATCGATGTATATGCATCAGTGATCCACATGATCTTTCATCTGACAGCTAAATCATACTCAAACCTGCCAGACTAACAGAAAACTGTTGAGTAATTATACAAGGCTTTTTAAAGTATTTTATAGTGTTATTATTTCATAAATATACAACTTAATCATGTTAGTAACATGGGAAATTTTTATTTTATTTGTGCAATATATAGTCTTATATTATATTGATAGGTTAATAATTTAAATTAGTAGGTAGATACTATAATTAGGTCTACAATTATGATAACGTACTAACTTATCTAATGCTAAGTATCTGATTGATGTGATTTGTAGATTATTAAGTCAATTTAGAGATTTACTCAATACACATTCAAAAAATAATAAGTACAAATTTTTCGATGATTTCTTTACCACGTGTAATTACATTATTAAATAAATACCAAATTGTAATATCTCTTCAAAAATTACGAGATATAAAGAGAAATTAAAACTTTCGATTTGAGTCTCTAAAATTTTCTTATCGATCGATTATTCGGGATTGAACTTGTAATTTGATTTTGAATCATTAACTTAAGTATTTTTTAAAGTTTATTCGATAATCAATTGCATTGTAATGTTATAAGAAATTAGAGGAATATTTCAATCTTATCTATTTTATTACATAGTGAAGTTATTATAATAAAGTATATACAACCCCTTTTTTGAAGACAACGTAACTTATGAATGTCATGTGAAGTAGAGAGCAATTGTTACCCATGTGGCTATGTCCTCTTCCCGTCCCACCAAGCTTATGATTATGAATCTTTAATTGCGTGCACTCGATAATTTATTCATTACGTACTTGAAGAATAATATAGCGATTGTAAGATTTATCAATAAAAATTCCAACGAGAAAAAACTGATCCTTTCGATAGATGTTAGCCTGAATCTAGCTTCCATTAGCACTTTGAATAGTCCTGGTAATAGGTTCCTACACGAAAAACTGCTCCTTCCTTTGCCTCCAGTCACTTTCTTCAAGCCAATTGCAGAAGCTTTTCATGGGGTCTGTCTCTTGCTTGTCTGCTTAGAGGGTAGAAGTCATAGCACATCATTGTCCATCGATGATGAAGCAACTATTGGTGGTCAGAGTGTGAGGCATTCTTCTCCAGGCTAAATGGGCAAAGAAAAAGAGAAATAAAATATGCCTAGATTTCATTTCTCATCTGTCTTTTCAATGTCTCTACCTGCTTGCATATCTTCTGTGCTGATTCACGGAAGGTTATGAAGACAGTTTGAATTTTGTTTTAGAATCATGTGGCCACTACTACAACTTTTGTGTGCCCTCCCTCTGATTCAAACTACTGGGATTTGAGTAGTTAAAAAAAGCTATAAACTAAACAAAAGATCATTAGTTTAATTTTCTTGTTGTTTTGTTTAAGAAAGAAAAGGCCCATTTGGCTTTTATGGTGAAAGACCTAGCTAGAAGGCCATTGTCAAAAAGGCTTGGAGTTGGTTCAAAGCTATAAACTACAATATTATAACGTTTCACAAAATTAAAATATATAAGTAAATTCGTACTGTAAGTCAAATTATAATTTAATATTTTATTTTTATAATAATAATATCCTAAATTATAATAAAATTAAAAATTTATCAGTTCTTAACATCTAAACCGTCAATTTAATTTATGTAATATTCTATTTGAATAATTTGGATTTACTTTAAAACGATTTCTTAAGAAATTAGTTAATTATGCCTATTATTACTGCAAAATGATATTAAAAATAATAATATGGACTTAAAATTTTTATAAAATATTAAAATGCAAATCACGTCTTCAATCTATATATATATATATATTGGTCGAGTGCACACAATAACTTACAAAATAGATGTTTTAAACAAGTCATTTGACAAATCAATAACTTAGAAGCAAGTGATAGACATGTTCCGTTGGAAATTATCAATCTTCTTTAATGTTGAATTGAACTACAATCCCTGATATTATGACTCAAACCTATAATATCTTAAATTGAGAGATTCTTATCAAGACTAGTTTCACCGTTTGAACGGCACCATTGGGGCAAGCATGGTGGAGAAGGTTTTGGACACCATAAACTTGAAGAAGCATATTCAAAATGGGGTCTACCAAGATAAGAGGCAATTTTGGAGTTAATGCTTCCTTATCCTAGCTTTAGGTTTGGTCATTGCATTGCTGTGATGGTATAGCCCACCTCTAGAACCTGTCCCCATGACCCATACCAAAATTACCGAATTCCCATGTCCAATCTACAAAAATAGGTCACATCCGTGACTGCATAGAGGCTAGAACAGGAGTTGGTGCAAGGAATAGGTGACCCGTCGTTTGTTATTTTCTTGTTCTAGCATTTAATGCTGTCCCTCAGTGACGGGGGATTGTATCAATAAAGATCGAGAGAGCCAGGAGGGTTAATTTATTGGAGCCATCGAAGACAGACATTCGAGGAGGGACCATTTGTGCTTGTTGAATGCTAAGTTTTTATTGTCATCTGCACTACAGAGTCTAACGAAAAGCTGCTTTCGTGAGATTGACCAATAGGCTTGTTCATAGCCTCTCCTGTCCACGAGACATTGTCCAAACTTTGAAGAGAAACTAAGCCGCATAGTACTGCCAGAAACTTGGGGTGTCACAGGATTTTTCTTGGAAGCAAGCTGTTAGTAACAAATTTTGTGAATATAATTTTTTTATAAAATTTTTTTCTAAAAAAACAGTTAACTGTTTAACTATTATTAAATAAAAGCTTTTTTTTAAAAAAAGTTTCATACAATAGATTTTTTGATAACATAAAAATAAAAAGTTATTTTAATTTTAACTATATTTTATTTTATAATAAAAACTATTTAAAATATATTAAATAGTATACAAAGCACAATATATTACTTATTATAAAGTTTTAATCCATATAAAACATAAATAAAAATATATCTAGCCAAATATTTTATATGAATTATAACATAAGTAAAACTAATATAAAAATAAATATTAAAACATACAAAAAAGTCAAATAATATTATATAAATCTCAAAATAAATGTGAAGAAGTGTTTTTAAGTATTGTGAGAATTATGTGTAAAACATAAGAATAAAAGGGACTAAAAAATAAGCTCATTAATTGATTTAAAAAATCTACCTAAAAATGTACTTTTTTTAGAAGCGTCAAATTTGAGCTTCTTAACAAGTTGTAATTTAGTTGCCAAAAAAACTATATTTACTAAAAAAATACTTTTTATTTTACAGCTAAACACTCATTTAAAAAAAGCTTTTGCGGTAAAAAAATGTTTATTCATCCTCTAAAAGTTTATCCAAGCAGCACTTAAAAAGATTAAAATTTAAAATCAATAAACAAATTTAATCAAAATAATTTATAATTTTATTCATATTTAGATCAATAAAGTAAAATATAACCATGTCGTCTAATTAAAATTCCCAATTATAATCTTGTTTTGATCGATTAAGCAAAATTTAGCCATGCCCTCTAATGGTATCCAATGAACTTATTATCTAATCATTATCACCAACTCAATTTGTCTCCTTCGGATTACATGAACCATCGAAATTTGAGGCATCTTTTGACTTAGGAAGGTATCCTTTTCTAAAGGGAGCTTTTTCCAATGTTAGGTATGAAAGATGCTTCACATTTTACACAAATAAATAAACAAATAAAATTTCTGAGGAGAAGTTACAACCTTCCTGTAACTATAGACATTATGTTAATCTGATATTTGTAGCTGATGGGATATAAAAGTAGAAGTGCTGGTACACGTAAATAGAATAAGTAGGAGTGAACTAACTCCTGTGATGACCACCATATAGTGCTTGCTCTTTTGCTTTACTGGCCTTATCCCAAGTCCCGTCATGAAATCAAGAATCGGAATGCCACTGAGTATGGAGCTTTTCTGCAGAAAATATGATTCTAAAAGATGGAAAGCTGTGTTCTTGCTAAGAGAGAACCAGAAAAGAAATGTCAAACACTTTTCTTTCCACTTTACACGTGAAAAGCTTCCGTTAAAGTTATTCTAATTATTTTTTTTTTGAAAAAATCATTATCTTAATTTTCAGTTAAAAAAATAAGGATGATACGAACATCACATGTAAACTAATTAAATGCTTCTTATATGATAAATCAACTCAACTCTTAAACTTAAATCGACCTAATTAAATTCAATCAAAGCTAATAATTTATTATAATAATAAGAGTAAAGTCCTGTATTGTTGTATTTCTTATCTTAGCGGGATTCTCACCGAACGTTATTTTGTCATTGTTGGGGTATATAAGTATAACTAAATAATTATAATTCTTCAATATCCATTCCAATAGAGCAATAACTTTCTTATTAAATTTGCGCTTGTCCGTTAAGCTGGATCAAACGCCTCTTTTTTGCTCCTATTTGTGTGGAAACGGACTGTCTAATCATTACCTACTTCTTGACCTCCACACAGGTTTTTCCTTCATATCTTTCGGTGATTATTGAGAATTGTAAAGCTCTTTTTAGAGAGCACCAATTTATTTCCACTATTTTTGTTAAGAGATCAACGAATCAGGTGGCTCATACGATAGTTAAGGTGGCCGATTCTATGTCTGATCTAGAATGGGGGGTATGCTCTCCAATTCTTCTGTATAACGCTCTCTTTCGATATGAATACTATGCGCTGAGCGTATACCGTTTCAAAAAATAAATAAATAAAATTTGCGCTTGTCACTTAAGTAAAAGAAGGTTATGGTCAGTATTCAGTAATCCTAAAGTCATCTCTTTTTTTTTCCCCTCTCTCTCCCCCTTCTGATTAACAAACACCAGTTCTGGCTTTCAAGTGTTAAAAAGTTGTGGTCATTCTTAATTTCTCTCTTTTCCTTTCTGCATTTGCTTTCAGCAATCTTTTTCGTCATGCACCAGCACGAATGGACTGAGCAGATAGTGGCAGACATCAATCAGGCCAAATACAGATTTCGTCATTGAGGTTTGAAGCAAAGTCAACAGATGAAAACTGCGATCGTGGATTCCACAAAATAAAAAATCTTCAAAGACTAAAGAACGATGTTTTTATTATAATTTTATAATCGATTTTAATGGTAAAACAATTTCAGAAAAAGTCACAGGACGATTTATACCTTCTGCCATATTTTGTTTTTGATAGTTTTGTAGTATGAAAGAAAATAAAGGTTGCTTTGAGTTAAATAATGTATTTAAAATTTTATAATAAGATAGTCAAATATTTATTATTTAATGTTTTCAAAACCAAACTAAAGTTAGATCGATAAGATGTAAGGTTTAAGGTTTAACTGATATTAAACTATCGTAAATCAATTATTGAAGAATTTAAAAATGATTAAAAAAGATTGTCTTCAATTATTAAAAAATTAAAATTTTAATTAAAAAAGAGATTATAAAATAAAAATTAATTGATTTATTTTAGTTTAAAAAATTGTCTAGTTTGGTAAAATTTACTGATTAATTAAAAACTAATCAGTTTTTAATAACTAAAATTATTAAACTAAATTAAACTGAAAATTAAAAATTAAACACAAAAAATTGGAGGGTCCATCACTAATTTTTTAAAACACTGCGAATAAAAAAAAGGATTTTTTTAAAAAATGAACTGGACTAAGATCCAGTTTAGAAGACTAAAATGGCATAGACTTGAGTTGGGATATTTATGGTGAGACCCAATGACTATTCGGCAGCACAAACAGTGTGAAATAGCTCTAATGGATCTGATGCCACCTGAACTGTTGTTTCAGGCCGATTATAGGTTGTAGACCTTAAGAAATTAAATCGGTCCATATGATTCAACGAGTTAATTTTAAAAAAATGAAAAATTTAAAATTTTAGATTTATTTTAGATTAAGTTTGAGTTAAAAGATTAACTAAAAATTTTAAGAATTGAATTTTTTCACGATAAATCCAAAAAAATTAGTTCAAATTTATATTTTATAAATGCCCTAAATTTAAATTAATTAATAATTGTCATAAAATAATTTCTCATTCACATAATTATTAAGAAAGATGATTAAAGATATAAAATTATTTAGGTAAGTATTTATTTTTAATTAGTTATTCTATTTTAACTATTTATTACAACAAAATCTAATGACTCTATTTCGAATAATGACGATATTGAAAAACTTTAATTTAGTTGATATTGAAATAAATATTTTATTATTTAAATCCTATCAAAATTGTATTTATTTGATCTAATGAAATAAATATTTTGGACCTCTTTGATTTAACCAACAACAGCAACAACATCTATTATAAATTTCTTTGCTCTGTGAGATTTAGAGAGCTTCAATAGTACTCAACTTTATCCCTAATTAGTAAACTGTTTCTAAATGACACCTCTTTGATTTAACAAATTATCAATATATTTCTTAACTTTGAAAAATTATTAATAATTCCTCTATGATTTTAGTTTCATTTTGAAGTTTACAATTAAAGTTTATAACAAAAGTTGATGACAGATATTGTAACAAAAATAACATTTGTTAGAAATTTCTCTGAGACGCAGAGCTCAAGGAAGTTTAGTAGTACACAACATTACTCTTAACTAGTAGAGAGACGTTTTTAAAATTATAGGAAGTTATTGATAGTTTTTAAAAGTAAGGATGTATATTAATAATATATCAAACTATAGGGAAGTCTCTTGAATTTTACTTATTTGTACACACACACACACACATATATAATTAGAATATTATATTTCAACTAGAAATAATTTTTAGGGTAAAAGATATACAAATCTTTATAGTATAAGAAACCTTAGAAAAAACTCTTTATCTTTAAAAATTTCGAAAAAAACTCTTAATTTTTAGTTCTCTAAAAACCCCTTTTCTTAAACTTTAATAAAAAGATAATGACGAAACACATATAATATAAACATCAGACGTCGACTAATCATATGTTACTAATATGGTAACCCGCATTAATTCTTAAACTCGGTCTTAATGAATTAAATTCTTCTTAAATTAATAATTTAAAATAATTATAATAAATTATTAGTTGATTAGTAGAAGTGTAATGTTCATAACGGATATATTTTGTTATTATTTTTTAACCGGAGTCTAAGTGAAGGGATTTTTCTAAATAACTGAAAATTAAGAGTTTTTTTTAAGAATTTTAAAGACAAATGATTTTTCTAAGGTTTCTTAAGCAATAGGAGAGATTTATGTCGTTTACCCTAATTTTTATTATTTTAAGTTACTAAAACAACAATTTATTGTATTAAAAACTATAAACAAAAGATTTTTGTTAAGTTCCCATTAAATTATTTTAATAGAGACCTTTATAACTCAACCAAAAAAATATTTTAACTGATTCTTAACATATTTTCATGTTTTATTTTAAATATTTTTCAATCTAGAATTAGGTTTAGCATTGGGCCTAAAAAACTTTATACCTGAACCTAGACTGGCTTGGAGCCTGATGAACTTGAGGTTTGCCATCCGAATTTGAACCCGAGCCTGAGTCTGATCAAGTTTAAACAACTTAAAATCTGTTTGTGGAAATAAATTATGGAGGTTACAACATTGGTAGTTCATCGGCAATTCATTCATACCAATATTAGGTAGGCTAGCTTGGACTTCCTTTTTACTGCCTTGTATGTTGGCCCTCAATATCATCTCCAAATGTACCTATAGGAAGGACTAAAGTAGATAGCGAGACAAACTTCAAATGAATGGTTAGTAGGAGGACATTTTCATGCAAAATTGGAGGTCTTCGATAAACGGGGCGGTTCCAAAACATCGCCTGTTGTTAGCAAGGTGTTTCAAGATTATGTTCATTCTTGTTGTCTGCACGATCTTGACTATGTGGGACCAAACTTTACATGGTAGCGGGAAATTGTTTAAGTGAGATTAGATAAGGCATTGTGCTCGTCTGCCTGGCTAAACTCCTTTTCGAAAACAACGAATTCTCACTTGCCATTTCTTGGATCAGATCATAGGCCTTTACTTGTTAAATTTAATAGGGCAACAAAGGAGTGTAGGAGTACCAAGAGCTTTCGATTTCAGTCAACCTGGTTGGCTAATGAGAACTTTTCTAATTTCATGGAAGAGAATTGGCATCCAGACTTGAATCATTTATGTGCATCTATTGCTAGCTTTGAGGAAAAGTTAAGGGTTCGGAACACAACTGATTTTGGCAACATTTTGTATCGTAAAAAGAGACTTATAGCTCGGTTGAAAGGCATTCAACAAGCGATAGAAAGGAATGACTCTGGTTCTCTTTTGGACTTGGAAGAGAAGCTCCGTGATGATCTCATCCAAGTCCTGTGTGAAGAGGAATTATTTTGGCACCAACAGTCCCGTAGTATGTGGTTAGCACATGGAGACCACAACACTAAATATTACCATACAGTGACTATGGCAAAGAGGAAGAGATTAAACATAGAAATGCTAAAGGATGATCGTGGAAACATGATTACCGATCCTATGTTACATCGTGACTTAGCTAAGGATTACTTTCAAAAGCTTTTCTCGGAGGACAAAAATATGATAATCCATTTTCCTATTGCTGGAGCCTTTCCTAGGTTAACAGAAGATGAGTTGGGTTCTCTCTGTTCTTCTATAGTATACGATGAAATTAAGAATGCTATTTTTGAGATGGATGCCAATAAAGCTCCTAGTTTTGACGGATTCAATGCGTTATTTTTCCAAAAATAGTGGAATTTCATGGGCAATTATGTGTTTCAATTTGTTCAAAAGGTGTTCAAGCATGAACAATGGGAGTTGGAGCTGAATCAAACTGTCCTTGCTTTGATCTTGAAAGTCCAATCCCCAGTGTCCATCACTCAATTCAAATTGATTAGCCTCTGTACTGTATTATATAAGACTATTACTAAGGTTGTAGTGAATCATCTGAAACCTGTCCTCGATTCTATGGTCGCTCACAACCAGTACAGTTTTGTTCCTGGCCGTTTAATTGCAGATAACATTATTATTGCTTAGGAGGTCATTCACTTGATGAGAAAGAAAAAAGAGAAATCTGGGTTTCTTGCAATCAAGGTAGATTTAGAGAAAGCCTATGATTGATGGAAATTCGCAAGTTCACTAGTCTCAAGTAATATAGTAATAATATCGTCCCAAATAGAGTAATTGTGTAAACACTAGGCTTCGATTACTCAATTAATTGGACTAAGCAGCTGTGTAAGAATGGGGATTTAAATTAAGGATTTTAACTATAAAAAATAATAAAACTAATGCTTAAAAAAATGTGAATATCTCTAGGGATTAATCCGAATAGAATGTGGTAAGATTCAAAGAAGGTTCCACTTTTAGCGTTTTCTATGGACTTTACTCAGATCAATTTATGAGGCAAATTCTGATTGATAGAAGGTTGAGCCTAGAGTTTTTTAGACCCTTTTTCAAGGTATCAAAAGAGTATTATGCAATAATCCTAATCTACTATCATATCCTAGCAATCAAGCATAACCCATTAAGTTCTTTGCTAACCTGAGTTTCCTTTCATAAATTTAGTCTATGTCTAAATCTAAAATTTATAAGTTCTCTATTTTGGAGTTCTGTTATCAATTCTTACCTATCGGCTCTTCAATTAACAACTAATATCAAGTAATGGTTTGCCAAACACAATACCAGCAGAGTTAATCTCAAAACAGAGAAATTAAAACAAAAAACTCATACTTATAAATCAAACCAAGATTCAATCCATAGAAACTAGCTAAAAGCTTCAATCCCAACCTTGAAGCTTCGAGGAAGCTACTCACTCATGATAAGATGAAAACTACAGAAATCAAAGTCAGCAAACATCATAAGAGAAACCAGATAATAAAACAGAGGTTGAACAAGTTTTTGGGATCCTTGTCTCCCTTGGTGCATGCGCCTGCCTCTCTGTCCCGTGTGCGTCTCCTGGTGCTTTCGTGCGTTTTGCTAGTGTGTGCGCCTCCCTAGGGTCCGTGTGTCGTTTTGGTGGTGCGCTCCTGATGTGTCCTCGCATACATCCATGTCGTCCCCTGATGCGTCTCTCCCTAGCTCTATGCCTCGTTCGTTTTTGCGTTTGCGTGTGTCTAGGTGGTTCGGCTCCTCGCATGTGCCACGTTCTCTCTAGCTCCTCCTGTGAAATTAAAACCTCCAAATTAAAACCTAGCACATCCGTAGCTGGCTTCTGCGTTTTCTTTTTTTCTTCTGTGTGTTTTGGACTGCTTCCCTGGCTATAACGTTTTGGTTTGAGTTTTCCTCCTACTGAATTTTCGTTTCAACTATCTCAAGCTGCTGTCTAATCTGTGCATTCCTAACAAAATTTGAGCTGTATCTTTTTCAATCAAAGTCCTTTTCATTTTCATTTTTTATTTACAAATTAAACAGAAACTATTATAAATGCAGATTCAGAGGAACTAAACAAATTAGTGGGTAAAATATGTATAAAACCTAATAACTGTATGCAAAAAACTAAAGGGAAAATACCACTCATTCCAATGAGAAAATGAATTCAACAAGCGTCTCTGGCAGGATTTCATCCTGGATACTTTGATGGATATTGGTTTGCCAACGGACTTGATTAGTTTGATTATAAAGTGTGTTACTTCAATCTCAATGAAAGTTTGCTGGAATGGTGAACTCTCTGATTCTTTTACTCTGAATAGAAGAATCAGGCAAGCAGATCCTTTATCCCGCTATCTGTTTGTTCTTTGTATGGAGAGGATGGGACATCTTATTTATTCTGAGGTAGCAAAGGGACATGAAAGCCAATGAGGTTGAGTAGAGAAGGTCCTACCATCTCTCACCTTTTTTTTGCGGAAGATCTCATTTTGTTTGCGGAGGTTTCCATGGATCAGGTGCAGATAATCTCCAAGGTTCTAGATACTTTTTGTATGACATCGGGATAGAAAGTCATCAATGACAATTTAAGAGTTTACTTCTCAAAGAACATTTCTCGGTCTCGAGCTCTAGCCTTAAGTAAGAATTTAGGTATCCAGCTCACCACGAACCTTGGAAAGTATCTTGGGGTGCCATTAATTCATGAAATATTGACGAGGCATACGTACCAATACATCCTTGATAAAGCTCAAAATAAACTAGCAGGTTGGGGTGCTCGCTTTCTCTCCCTTGCAGGTAGGGTCACACTTATGCAATTTGTTCTTGCATCGTTACCTATCTATACGACGCAAACAGTGCAGTTACTAAGGTAGTTTTATGGACATAAAGGGGTGTTGGCGTTGGATGAAATTTCAGAACCTCCTTCTATTGGCAATGTGCATGACAATTGCAAGCGTTATGGCTCTGAGACCTGAGTTTGATGAAGATCACGTGGTGTGAGATCCAAACCAAAATGGGTCCTTTTCCATAGCATCTGCGTATGAATTAATTGAAAATATTGGTGATGAAGGCTATAGTAGATTATGGTCTTTGATTTGGAAATGACAAGGTCCACAATGTATCAGATCTTTCTTATGGTTGTTTGCTAAAGGAAAACTTTTGACTAATCAGCAGCGTACTTATAGACATATTTCTGATGATGACAGGTGTCACTATTGTGGCAATCCTAAATCTTGTTTGCATGCTATTGGAGATTGTCTTAGAGTGCGCTCATTTTGGACGCAATTTTCATCTGAAGTGACCTTTGTGTATTTCTTTAGTCCTAACACTTCGATGTGGCTGATCTCGAATCTTTACAATCATGTAGAGGTTAGTGGTTTGAGGTGGTCTATTATATTTAAGGTTTCCTGCTGGTTCCTGTGGCTTTGGTGAAATAAAAGTTTATTTGAAGATGATTTCTCCTGGCCAGTCGCTAGCAAGACTATTGTTCTAGATTATGCGACTTGGGTTGTGAAAACAAGTACAGTTACTTCTCGAGCTGCTATTGGTCATGGCACTAGTAGCAATAGGCATATTGGTTGGGACAAACCGCGGAGGGATGGATCAAGTTGAACACGGATGGGATGAAGCAAATGTCAAGTCAAAATGCTTCTGTCGTTGGCCTCATTCGCGATAGTTCTGGTGTTTGGTTGGGAGGGTTCGTCCATCATCCTGGCTGCTAAGTTATCGGGTGTTTATTTGGGGTTAAATCTGGCTTGGGATATGGGTTATCGGTGGGTTGAGCTAGAAGTTGATTCCTTGTTAGTCATTAACATTCTTTCCTCCTCAAGATCGAGGTCTTTCTATACTACCTCCTTGATAAAGGCTATTCATATTCTATTAGCTAAATCTTGAACGGTTCGTCTCCGCCATGTCTTCCGTGAAGGAAATCGTTGCACTGATTGATTGACTTCTAATGCGGAGTCTTTTGGCTTCGGATTTACTAGTTTGCAGTCTCCTCCTTCGAAATGTCTTGCTATCCTCTTTGAGGATATGTATGGGGTTTTAACCTCAAGACCCACTGTTTAGGCTTTGCTTTTATTCCTTTATATAAAAAAATTATATAAGTTTTTGAACGGGATAGGTTGAGAAGAGTCCAGATCCTATGTCCAATATTACTCTGTCTTATTCTGTCTCATAGAATCTCAGCCATTTATTTTGCGGGACCCATGCGGGCCTCACATAAATAAATGACTGAGATTTATTTGACACAATAAGACATCATAATATTGGACAGAGGATTTGGACTCGGTTAAGAAATCTGAGCTTGAGCCTAGAAACCTAAACTTAGTTTGAAGTCCAATCAATAAAAAACGAGCACATTAACTTCAGGTTAGATGAAGTCAAAATTGGGTTAAAATTGTTGGAAATTTAGACCTTTCAAACCCACACCTAATGATATTTAATAA
>JANVCL010000005.1:376334-412065 GCA_026546855.1 Erythroxylum incrassatum | reverse complement strand
TCCAAACCCACACCCAAGGATATTTGATAGACAAAAATATCAGAAAATAATAACACAAGAGAATTTACGTGGAAACTTCCAAACCGGAGAAAAACCACGGGCATTGAGAAGAAAATCTACTATGTGAAAAATTCTTATAGTCACACAATTTTTTTCTCACCCAATCCCCTAATACACACACAAAGAAATACCCAAGACAAACTCTCTAGCTCTCATCTCAAAAGAGGAATTTAACTATAATCAAATTTGTCATACAAATCTTTGACTTTGATTTAATGCATTAATTAAGGAAATAGTAACCTCCTTATATAAGCATGAACTTTGTCTCAATTGTTGTCCCCAACTAATATGAACAATAAAGGAGTCAAACTCAACAAAAAAATATTATCCATAATTAAAATGTATGATCCGACTAATAAGAATTTAGTTACAATCACAAAAGAAACAAACCTACACTCGTGCATCGCGTGCAATCCTTTAACTAAGTTCTTCTGTATCCGACCGCCATGATTTAAGGATTTGAAAACTTTTTTTTTTTTAATGATCGTCCCAGTCACGGTTTTGGCAGTCACCATTCGGAAAATACTTTCTTTGGAAGTTAAGATAATGAATCAGAGACTATCAAATAAAGTGAATGAGTAGACATGAGAGAGACGGACAAAGCTCAAGATCAAAGTCCACTTTTGCAAGTGAAGTGAATGATCAGTCACATGTTGCAACAATTCACCTACCATTGTCCAAAACTCACGCTACACATACCCCACACAACCCCTCATGGTTCATTAACTCGAGAGTTACTCAATCCTTCCAATCTACAAAACCCTTTTTAAAGGGTCAAAACATGACCAGAAACAAGTGAGCAACAGACATCAACCTGTTCTATCATGGAGGGCAGAGAAGAAGATGTGAGGGTGGGAGCAAATAGGTACAGAGAAAAGCAACCGATAGGAACAGCTGCTCAATCACAAGACGTGAAGGACTACAATGAACCTCCTCCAGCGCCGATCTTCGAGCCTGGAGAGCTTTCGTCTTGGTCCTTTTACAGGGCCGGCATTGCCGAGTTCGTCGCCACCTTCTTGTTCCTTTACATCACTGTTCTTACAGTGATGGGTGTCTCAAAATCCAACAAGAAATGCTCCACTGTCGGGACTCAGGGGATAGCTTGGGCATTCGGTGGCATGATCTTTGCTCTTGTCTACTGTACTGCTGGCATTTCAGGTACACTCAGTTACTACAGTTATTGCAGTTGATCTAAGATGAGCAGCGAACTACAGAAAATCAGTGAATCAGAATTGTAAATTAGGAATAGTTAAAGGGCTAAATTGAATCTTTTATTTTTAAATATAAAATAATTTTAGTTAATAGTTATTATGTTTAAAAAATAAAATACTTTTATGCTTATTTTAATGAAGAGTTAATCGCAAATCTTTACTCAGTTTTATAATATTAACCTGAATTTTACACGTAAAAAAAATACTAATATAATATAATTCATTACGCCATTCATATTAACGAACAATATAACGTCAAGCTATTCTTGTGAAAAGATGAACATTAGAGCACTTTAACAATATTTTTAAAGATCAAACTAGGATTATAATATTGAATATAGTTTGTATTTTTTATAATTGATCCTTTAATAAATTCAGCTTTTGAGTTAAATTTTAATTTTTTAGATAATAGATAATTATATAAAATTAACAGAATATGTTATAATTTTAAAAATTATCTAAAACAATACTTTAACAACACAAAACCAATATTGTAACGAGTCCCCCAATTGCTTAACAGTTGGTAACCTTGTTACACACCAACTTAGAATTCTATACCGCCATTTATATAGACATAAACATAACACATGTTTTTCAGATATTATCAAGCTGGAACGGTAACTAACGATGGAGATATACACAGGTGGTCACATAAATCCGGCAGTGACTTTCGGGCTGTTATTGGCAAGGAAGCTGTCGCTGACCAGAGCAGTATTTTACATGATAATGCAGTGTCTTGGCGCAATATGTGGGGCTGGTGTTGTGAAGATCTTCGAAAAGAGCCAGTACCAGAGGCTTGGAGGTGGAGCCAACATCGTCAGCTCAGGATATAGCACGGGCGATGGTCTTGGAGCTGAGATTGTTGGAACTTTTGTGTTGGTCTACACAGTGTTCTCTGCTACAGATGCTAAACGCAACGCTAGAGACTCCCATGTTCCTGTGAGTAAAAAAGTATAGGGATAACTAGGAATTACAATGGGCTGAGCTGTTCGAATGCGCTTGGATCATTTAAAAGTGACCTTATTTTAGTTTTAATTTTCTTAAGTTTATGAATCAAAACAAGGTTGTTTTAGGTAATTATATTAAAATGATGACATTTTCATGAAGGCACTCGAGTCGGACTTGTGATTGATTACTCCTAATTGAGTATTGATCACTTAATTAATTTTGTTATATTTGACAGATTTTGGCACCACTTCCTATTGGATTTGCCGTGTTCTTGGTGCACTTAGCAACCATTCCGATTACAGGAACTGGTATTAACCCAGCTAGGAGTCTTGGTGCAGCCCTCATTTTCAACAAGGACCAAGCTTGGGATGACCATGTAAGAGAAAGATCATCTTTCTTGTAGGAATGACAATTTGATCTGAACTCGGACTTAACCTGAAGTTAATAAGTTAAGTCTAGTTTGATCAGGTTTTGGATCAGACCGGCTCTTCATGCTCAAACGAGTCAACCACTCGTCTGCAAAACGATCTTGTTTTGAGAAATTTAACCTAAATCGACATCGCTTTGAATGAGCTGCTCAAGCTCGGGCTGTGCCTACTTGAGATAATTAGTTAATTCTGTTGTTTAATCTGTGGCTTTTAATGGGTGCAGTGGATATTCTGGGTAGGACCTTTCTGTGGAGCAGCACTAGCAGCACTCTACCACCAGATAGTCATCAGAGCCATACCTTTCAAGTCCAAATAAAGAGTCACAGAAACACTGCTCTGTGCTTGATAATTTATCATATCGCTAAGCCGATGTTACTTCCATTCTTATCTTCCTCAGCATGTAAATAATGCAGAAAAAACAGTGATGGTTTGTTAAATAAATCTCAACTTAAAATGTCTTAAATAGTTTGTTTACAAGTTCAACTAAATTATGTTTGTATGAGAACATTTAAATCTGCCAAGTTATTGCGATGGTGATATTCTCGTATGGTCACTGTTCTTACCAGCTTGATTTATGCTTCTTGTTACATTTTCTTGTCAGGCAATAAATTGTTCTGTACTTAGTTGCTAAACTTGTTCCACCTCCAAGAACCTAACCAAGACCACGAATCTAATTTTCTTGGCTATATGTAAATGCAGAAGACAAAGTTTGGTGGCTCAAATTATTAAAGCCTTAGAAGTTAAGGGTTTGTTATACGTTTGAGTCTACTACAAATATCGCTTGAATCGAGTTTATTATTTAGCTTGAAATTTTCAAAGTTAAAGGAGTCTATTCAATTACTAATCTCGTTAAATTGAACTTATTATTTAACTTGAATTTTTTAAGTGACTTATCCTGTTTTTTAAAATCTCAAATTAAAAAGTTGATTTTATTAGATTTTGTTAATGTTTTAAAATCAGACTAGAAATTAAGCCGATAAAATAAGAGATTTAAAGTTTAAAAGATTCAATTAGTATTAAATTGTCATAAAACCTGATAAAAATTAAATGAAATTTAAAATTTAAAATATGATTGATTTATTTATTTTAGTTTATAATAACTTATTATTTTACTAAATTGACCAATTTATTAATAAATTGATCAATTTTTAATCAATAAAATTATAAAGTTAAAAGCTGAATTGAAAAATTAGATGGTTCAAGGTTTTTACAGTTGAACTGACTATGTTTTTCGTTAAGTATTAGTTTGTCCTAAATGTAATCAATTCACTATGAGATAGAGATCACTTACCTTGCATTATATAAATAAAACTCTTGCATTAAAAATAAGACTACATGAAAACATACTTTTATCTCATACATCTTTAGGAAATCAAAACCTTCAAAATTGGAGAGAAAAGTACACATATCAACCTAATAAATGCTTCCCTATAACCCCTTTTTTTCTTTCCCATAATAAGTAACGAAAAAATGAGTCAAAATCGTATTCATTCATCAAATTCTTCAAGAACAACTCGTGGTGGTTCTTTTTCAGCTCTACAATCAATCCGCATGTTCTATATTAAGTAAGGAAAAACTTTTGGAGAACAAGTGAATTATACAATTTTGATCTCTACCCTCTTTTGGAGATTGACTAATTTAACATCGGAATGACCATGCCGAATCCAAATATTTTTTTGGGAAAATGAATAAAGGTTGCATTAACCATAGCAAAAGCCATTTCTTCATTACAATGGATACATTAGCTTCCTGATTCTATAAACTAATCAAACAAGAAGAAAATACTTACCATGTGATTATAATTTCCATCTGATTTTCATTCCGAGAGACGGATTGTTCTGTGCATTTTTTGCCAGTATAATAGCTCTGATCCTGTTGATTATGTCTTGGGCTAGCTGATGTTTGTCAGTTTTCTCTCCTCTATATATCCTTCAGTTTCTTTCTTTTCACAAGGTGTAGATTGTTGTGGTGAAAGCATTCTTGTAAAGCTCTCCATTCTGCATTTGCTGATTTGCTAGCTTGATTATGCCGAATCCAAATTGTTAGATAATAATGTTATCTTCATTTTATCTATTTTCTGTTTCTCATACTAATTTTAATCATATTGTCACATAAATAAGCCTTCTACTTCTTAACAAGCACTTCTTAGCATTTAGTTATTATTGTGGAAAGAGCCGTGAGTTATGATAATTGAGAGGTAGAAGATTTATATTTGCTCTGATACCGTGTAATGTTTTCGATTGAAAGGAAGGACTATTTATTATTATCTCAAATTCAATATACATCACGTATTTATAGCATTAATACAGAGAAAAAAGGAAATTAATAAAATAAAATAAAAATATCATATTTTTTGGTAATTTAAGTAAGATGAAGATAACTTTATTTGTAAGGAAAATCCTTAAACATTTGTTTTGCAAGAATAATTGAAATATTGGATAAGAATAGCCGAAAGATCTATTGGAAATTCACTAAAAAAATAGAGTTATATGCAAAAATATGACTTATAACACGTTGCATTGAGATGTGATATCTTGGTTGTATATGAGTTTACTTAGATATGGTCCAATTTCTCTTTAGACCTCTTCAAAACACTTTATTGGATTTATTCATAGATTTGGATCAGATGAATTAGTGAAGGGGAGTAAGAAATACACAAGTAGAGTAAATCCATATTAGAAAGAAACATAAAGACGACCCTTATGCCTTAAGGTTTTGTATACGAGCTCATTTAGATTTAGTCTAATTTTTCTTATACTCTTTCAAAACTCTTCGATTTCTGCTAATGTATCAATTTCAATTACTACTACAAAAAGTCGGCACTTGCCGTTTATATTAGTTGAGCAATTTATTACAACATCCCATTCACGTAGACTTCTGCAACCAGACAAGCAAACAAACTTATTCACACGACTGATTTTCCACGAAAGAACTCAGGATCAATGCAATGAAAAGGAAACAGACTTGTGAACAAGTCATGCCAAACACAAAGTTTGTGTGGCGCGCAGCTTAGGTTGGGCAATTTAATGTCCCCAACAATAAGGGTATTGGTAGGAGTTGAAGGGAATACTTTACCTCTTTTTCATTCATGGTTTCGAGCTGGATTTTCTAAAGTCAAATGAATTCAATTGCAAGATATGTTGAGATAAAGTTATTAGTAAGCATTTCTGAAAATAGAATTTTCGTGACTTTGAAAATTGTTTACGAAAAATTGTATAAAATTAGGATCATTCTTCTTTTTATATGTATTTTTCGTTTTATTTATAGATATAAATCACATAAATTAGTAGAACCACGTAAATAGAATTAAGGCAAATTAGAGATGTAAAAATCTAATTGGTTCCTAATTTAGGGTTGTCTTCCTTACATTTTTATTTGAATATGAAAATTATAAAAATAAATAAAAAACGTATTAGGTTGGTTATAAAATATCCAATTATTATATGAAAATTAAATAAAATTTATATATAAATGCAAATGTATAAATAACTTATATCTTTATGTAATTTTATAAAAATTATAATACATTTTTTATTATAATTAACAAGATGGGTTGATCTCATAATCTTTACAATCTAACTATTACAAATTGAATTTGAGCCTATCCCATATAATGTTTTTGAGTAATAAATGTGATCATTTTGATATTTCAAACTAGCATGGTCGCTTTCTAACCATAATCTCTGGTCTCATAACTAGGCACATAGAGTTGTTGGAAAGTCTAGCCCTCACACAAATGATTCAATTGAGTTAGGTTTGATTCTCTACTTAGATGGCGCTATTCCTATTTGTTTTTAATTGCCTAGTGGGTTTTAATATGTTAAAAAATTAAATTCGACTTGCTCTTAGGGCAAGAGAGACCAAAACCGACAAATTAGGTGAGAAATAGAGCAAATCATGTGGCCTTTTGTTACTTTAGCTTGTGTCCTAATGAATAACGTAAGTTATGGCTCTCATTGATATGAGAAATGAGTCGGACTTCAACCATCCAAATATAAGAACAAATAACCTTTACATAATATTTATTTCTTATGTAATTAAATAATTATTCTTTTATAACAATTTTCTATTTTTGGAGTTCAAATTAAATAACTTTTTGAGAACATAATAATTTTAATTAAAGGTGTTAAATATAAACAAAAATTTTAATTAAACTAATTGGACTATGATTATCCATATAAATTAGATGCAACCTCTACTAAATAATTTAATAGGTCCTTGATTAAATAAGAGCCGAAGGTTAAATCGATAAGATAAAATGTTTAAAGGGTCCAAACCATAATAAATCAACTAAAAATTAAATAAAATTAAATAATTTAAATATGATCGAAAGATATTTTTTTACTTATAAAAAATTTAAAGTTTAATTTAAAAAATTATTAAATAAAAATTAATCGATTTATTTTAATTTATAAGAATTTATTAACTAACAAAAATTAACTAATTAATTAACAAATTGATCAATTTTAACTAAAAAATTAGTAAAATAAATTGAATTAAAAAATTTAAAATTAACATTTTTTTAATTAAATCATACAATTCAACTAAAATTTTTTAATGATCGATAATAACTGCATATTACAGCCCAAGGGCTAGTGTTTACTGTTGTAAAGGTAAGTAATGCGCCTTAAAATGGCGTCTGGAACAACTTAACGGCTGTCATTGAGACACTGTCCTTGGATGCTTTGTCGGCCTGAAGTCTCAACCAGATTGACATAAAAAAAAAGTATAAAAAATCCAACAAATGCTCGTGGGAATCCAACGTAATCAATTTAGGAGTCTACTACGAAAAGGTCAAGTATGACCCCTGTTTTTTAGTTGATTGTTCAAAATTGATAAGAACATTTTTATTTTACTTTCTTTCGTTCTTTTTAAGTGAACACAAATTTTTGGTTAGTTGATTGTGTAAAATGCGGTTCAAATACTTGATGAGTAGGTCTTTCTGCATTAACTCAACCTACCAACTAACCAAAAAGAAGAGAAAAGGACTCGTTGGGCCATTTTCAACGTTGTGACAACCTCAGTTCTCATAAACAAGAAAGCAACTGGCACCATATTTTAACTAAAAAAGTAGAAGAACCAGTGCAGTGAAGGATAATACTCACTATACCAAAACTTCTAGGAATATACTTATAGGCCAGTAACTTAATGTATTATTTAGTTGGCAGGTGAAGTCAAAGATGCGTTACTGAGGTGTTTATTTTGGCCAACGGCTTTTGAATGCCAAAACCCGCAGGCCGCAACTTTCATCAAACATTCTGCAACTTTAATGTAAAGACAGGATTCGTGGAGAAAGTAAAAGGAGAGGGGTATGTTGGGCATTGCATTGAAACGAAGATTTAATAATGGTGGGGGAAAGGAAGAGAAAGCAGTCGCATTTAATGCATACATGTCTACATTAACTGCTGTAGTAAATGCAGAATTGGTGGTCTTCAAAAAGTTTTGAGCTTTGCCTTTTAACTTTGTCTCTGTTTAACACATAACGAAGCAGACGAATAGAGGAAACTAGGAGGAAAAAGAAAAAAAAGCAGAGGAATTGAAGAGTGGTGGTTAGAGGGTCAGTCTGTGTTATTGTTGGTCCTCTTCTAGCTCTGCGTCTAGGTTTCTCGTACCTTGTTGGTAGCTTTGTTGATAGGTTGTACTGTTTAGTATCTTTAGCTAGCTTGTTTAGTAGGAGTGAGGATTCAGGGGAAGTTGGCTTTTGTAACGTGGAATTCGGTTCTGGAGATGACTTCGAATCTGGGTTTTGTTTCTTTTGTGGGGTTCGTGTCTGAATTCTCCTTAAAATCGGACGGCGTTTCAATGTGGTGGTGGTGTTGAATTTGAATTGGAACCCGCAAATTATGGGCCCTTAAAGTGACGATAAAGCTACGGTTTTCTGATCAGCGTCAAAGGTTTGATTCCTACCAGATGGGTTTTCTTTACCTTTCCTCTTCTTTATGACCAATCCTGTTGATCTCGAAAAAGTTCTGTGTAGCCCCAACGAAAAGAATATATCTTGTTTCTGATATTTTTGAATATTTCTTAGGTATAAAGTGCCAAAGTCTAGAATGTCAGTTTCTTTGCCAAGCTGACAACTTTGAGTTTCAAAGAGTCCTCTTTTCTTTCATTCGGGTCTCTACTGATTTTTGTACTTGGAGGGTAACACTGGGATTGGTCTAAGAGAGAGCGAGAGAGGTTGCATTCATGCATCTTTCACTATGGAAACCAATTATCCATTGTGCGGCTCTGTTAGTGGACAAGAAGAGCAAAAGGAGAGGTGGCTCTGGTTCTCGTTCTGGTTCTGGCTTGACTGTGCTTCGTCAATTGCAAGAAAACAAACTTAAAGAGGCCCTTGAGGCAGCTTCTGAAGATGGGTCACTCGCAAAATCTCAAGATATTGATGCAGACACATCTGCGAGTCAGGAGCGAACAGTTATTGGTAGATCACGTTCACTTGCTCGGCTTCATGCCCAGAAAGAGTTCTTGCGTGCCACAGCTATGGCTGCAGAGAAAAGTTTTAGCTCTGAGGAGTCGATTCCACAACTCTACGATGCCTTCACCAAGTTTCTAACAATGTACCCGAAATTTCAATCAACAGAAAGGATTGATCATTTGAGAGTTGATGAGTATGGACATCTGTCTGATTCTTCATCCAAGGTATGTCTTGATTACTGTGGCTTTGGGTTGTTTTCTAATCTTCAAACTCAACAATACTGGGAGTCTTCTGCATTTACCTTGCATGAAATTACTGCGAACTTGAGTAATCATGCTCTTTATGGAGGGGCCGAGAAGGGTACTGCAGAGCACGATATAAAAACTAGGATTATGGATCACTTGAACATTCCTGAGAATGAATATGGTCTTATTTTCACTGTTAGTAGAGGCTCTGCGTTTAAATTGCTAGCTGAATCATATCCATTCCATTCAAATAAGAACCTGTTGACCATGTTTGATCACGAGAGTCAGTCTGTCAATTGGATGGCTCAGTGTGCCAAAGACAAAGGTGCTAAGGTCTACAGTGCTTGGTATAAATGGCCTACTCTAAAGCTGTGTTCTAAGGAGCTGAGGAAACATATTTCAAATAAGAAGAAGAGAAAGAAAGATTCTGCAGTTGGGCTCTTTGTTTTTCCTGTTCAGTCTAGAGTAACTGGGGCCAAGTATTCTTACCAGTGGATGGCACTTGCTCAACAAAATAATTGGCATGTTTTGCTGGATGCTGGGGCATTAGGTCCCAAGGATATGGATTCACTGGGGCTTTCCTTGTTCCGCCCAGATTTTATTATCACATCATTCTATAGAGTGTTTGGGTCTGATCCAACCGGGTTTGGGTGCCTTCTGATCAAGAAATCTGTAATGGCAAGTCTGCAAAATGAGGGTGGGCGTACTGGGTCTGGTATGGTTAGGATTCTACCAGTTTTCCCTCAATATTTGGGTGATTCTATGGATGGTATTGATGTTTTGGCTGGAATTGAAGAAAATGCTATCAGTTGTGATGAAGAAACTGTACCAGAAACACAAGGGGGATCACAGTTGCCTGCCTTTTCAGGTGTATTCACTCCCAACCAGGTCAGGGATGTTATTGAAACTGAGATGGAACATGATAACAGCTCAGATAGAGATGGGGCAAGCACCATTTTTGAGGAAGCAGAGAGCTTTTCAGTTGGCGAGGTCATGAGAAGTCCAATTTTCAGTGAGTCTGAATCATCAGAAAATTCGTACTGGATTGATTTGGGTCACAGTCCATTACCGTCTGATAATTGTAAGCAATTGAGCAAGCAGAAAACCGGTTCGCCACTTTCACCATCATGGATTTCTGGCAAGAGTTTCATGAACCGATTCTTGCCTAAACCAGCATCAAAATCAATAAAGAGTTCCAGATGTGATGAAAATGAGAAAAATCACAGAATACATAACGATCCTGTTTTATCTTTCGATGCAGCTGTGCTATCGGTGGCCCGGGAGGCTGACCATTCAAAGGGAATTCCTGAAGAAGAAATATGCACTGGAAGAGAGCATATCTTAAACAATAGAGAGGAAAATGCTGACTCAAAGCATGCCGGAGAGATTCAGGAGGAGTTTGTAATAAGAGATGAGTCAAAGTTGGCAGATCCTAGGTCGATCTTGACTTCAAATGGATTCTGTCCCAACCAGATTTCTGGCCTTAAGCATGATGCACATGACAGTGCTTCAGCATGCAGTATTAGCCAAGAAGCGAAGGAGAGTGCTATAAGGAGAGAGACAGAAGGTGAGTTTAGACTGTTGGGCGGGAGAGAAAGAGGCAGGTACTTTGGTTTGGAAGAGGTTGATCGAGTTGTTGGCATGAGCCACAGAGTTTCCTTTAGCATGGAAGAAAATCACAGAGAAAATTCAAGTCATTTTGAGGTGGGGGATGTATCTGCGGCTACCAATGGTGATTATGAGTCGTATAGTGACGATGATGGCGACGGCGACGAACAAGAATGGGGAAGAACAGAGCCGGAGATAATTTGCCGACATCTGGATCACATCGACTTACTGGGACTCAACAAAACTACTCTCAGACTTCGATATCTCATTAACTGGCTTGTCACCTCCTTACTTCAACTTCGTATTCCATCTTCAGATGGTGAGGAAGCATCTCTTGTACAGATATATGGCCCCAAGATAAAATATGAAAGAGGTGCTTCTGTAGCTTTCAATGTCAGGGACTGCACTAAAGGGCAACTAATCCACCCAGAAGTTGTACAGAAGTTAGCTGATAAACATGGAATCTCTTTGGGAATTGGCATTCTTAGCCATGTAAGAATGGTAGACGGCCCAAAACAACATTCCAGGAACTTAAACCTTGAAGACACAGCATTGTGCAAGCCAATGGCTAACGGCCGCCAAGATAGTAAAAATGTGTTCTATCGCATGGAGGTTGTTACTGCATCTCTTGGATTTTTAACCAATTTTGAAGATGTCTATAAGATGTGGGCCTTCATTGCTAAGTTTCTTCGACCCTCTTTCGTTGAAGAGGGGGAATTAACATTAGTTGAAGATGATGATTCATAAACATAGATGAAGAGGTTTGCATCCGTTAAAGGTGGATACAGAGACACTCACAAGGTCCAAGAAGAAATGTGAGAGACTCAACTTTGTGATTGTAGGAGGTGGAAAGATGTGAAGGTGTAATTTTTTGCATAATGATCCATGTTCTGCTCTTTCTGGACATATTTGTGATGTGAGCATATGAATTTGTTCATTCTTCTTGATGTAACTGGGAATGTAGTTTTTGTACAACTCTTGTTAAGGTTCATGTAGAGTTTTGCCCATACAAACATATATATTAGTTCAGCATTCAGCAGAATAAGTTTATCGAATGTAAGAATTGTCTGAAGATAGCACTCGCTCATTGGGTGTAAGACATTTTCTTAAAGATAAAACTTGATTTCTCTCTTCTACAAGTAAGTTAAATAGGTAGAATGAGGCCTTAGTCGTGGGCTTTGGATAGTTACCACCGCTGCTTTTATTATTTCTGCATCAGTCAACTATTACAGGAGGCAGTGCCTATTTGGTGGGATATGATTAACTCCATAGTACGACGTCGTTACAAATATGTCACGCGCTAATTTCTGTGCGTGAATAACACATCCCTCTCTCGCTCCTCTTAATTCCCTTCTTCTTTCTTCTTCACTCTCTTATCGTTTTGTCCGTTTGGTTCCTCAGAATTTGCTTATGGTTTACATGTCCTTGTTCTCGAATTCCATAAATTTTCATGTAATTCCAGAGAAAGTTACCAACTTTCTTTCGTTTTCCCGGAATCTGTATTCTGTCTATAGAGAACATTGAAAAAGAGAATTAACCGGAGATGGTTATTGCAAAGCGACGTCCTTGCTTCTTTGAGATTTTCTCCTCTAATATGATTCCCACGAGACTGGTATTTCCTATTATTTTCATCGTTATTGTTTCATTGCTTTTATTTTCTTTTCGAACTTGTTTATTCTTTGATATGTTCTACTTGTTATGTGATTGTGGAATGTAATTACGGTTCTAAAGTGGAAGTATAGTGGCATTTGTTCCAAGTTCTAGTTTTTGGGAGTGAAACTGTAAAAAAAAGTAACTAAAAGTAAATTGAGTACTGAGTAACTAATGGTCATGACATGCAATGGTCGTCTGTTGTGTGTTGATTGTTGACACCGTTAATTTTTGTTGGGCAGAAAATTCCTGTGAGTTTCATGAAACATATGGAAGGGAGGACAAGTGGGTCTGTTTCTTTAGTGGGTCCCAGCGGTAACGTTTGGTCTGTTCAGTTAGTGAAGAATGATGATGATGTATTCCTTGATCATGGATGGCCAACGTTTGTGAGGGACCATCTTATTGCATGTGGTGACCTTTTGGTTTTCAGATATGATGGGGGGTTGTGTTTCACTGTGCAAGTTTTTGATCAGAGTGCTTGTGAGAAAGAGTCCGCTTTTCATTCTAAATGCAGTGAAGAGCTTGGCAAGTCTTGTCGGAAAAGAGGAAGGGAGGAAGAAGGTGTATTTTCAGGTGAAATATCTGAATGTGGTGCCAAGAAAGCTAAGGAAAGCTGCTTTGACTATCTTTTAGATTCTGCTGAGAATGAGAAGGGAACTGGGGTAGTAGTTTCTACCAAGGAAACATGTCAGCATGATGACGCAATTACTATTGCAAGGTACCCGGAGGAGATTGTTCGATATGGTAGTTTACTTAACAGTCCCGCCATGCCCTCTCAACTGAGTTCTGGCCATGGAAAGCCAGGTAAGAAAGATAACTATCATTCTAGCGCTTTTATAGACAAGAATTTGCAGTGTTCTCCTTTTAAGAGAGAGTGCTAATTCAACAATCCGCAAGTAGTTTTTTGATCTTCACTTACTTGCTAGTTGGAAAGTACACTTCGATTTGTGCTTTTCATTTCTTCCCTTACAAAATTTTATGGATCTATTTTTTTATTTCCCTCTTTCATCTTTGCACATTAGGCTGTAGCTTAGGCATAATTACATCCGTTGATGGAATTTTCTCCGATCAGAAGGGTATAATATTTTTTTTTTGTAGTATTAACTGAAACATATCTTCCTGCTATTAGCTCAGAAATGTTTGTACTTATATACATATTAAATATAACTGTATGGAATCAACATCTTTATCCTAGATGAAATGTGCTTAGATTTTGAATCAGAGGCAGCCACACGGAGAAGAATTGGAAAAGAAGATGAGTTGAATCTGCCTGAAAGATGCCCAATGTCAACTTTTTCAGAACGTGAGAAAAAAGTTGCCGAATCCTTTATCTCATGCTATCCTTACTTTGTGAGGATCATGAAAAAGTTCAACATCAGTGGTTCATATACTTTGGTAAGTTAGTTTCTATCTCTCTGTTATGCAGTTTAACTAGAGGACTTCAATCATTTAGTGTTGATGTGATTGGTCTTCCCTTGCGATTGTACTTGTGATGTTTTCTTGGATTCCTAGACTGTTTCTTAACCATTTGTTAATTGATGTCCATGCCTCATCTGGTTATATGGTCAATCAGGCTCACTGTCTGTTATGCAGAATATACCATACAAGTTCTCAATGGCGCATCTTCCAAATTGCAGAACTGAAATTGTCCTTCACACTGTCAAAGGAGCTTCTTGGACTGTGAATTCTGTACCAACTACGAGAGTGCATACAAGTCATACTTTGTGTGGTGGCTGGATGACTTTTGTCCGTAATAATGACATCAAGGTGGGAGACATTTGTATCTTTGAACTTGTTTGTAAACTTGAAATGCGCGTTTTTATTCTTCGAGTTGGAAAGGATTGTCCAGAAAACCAAAGTGGAAAAGCTTTTTCTAATGGGATGAACACTGGAGCTCCTAATGCATCACCTAAAAGTGAAACTTCTTCAAAGAAATCAAGAAGACATGCTTTAGATGTCCATTCCAGAATCATCAAGAAAGTAGAGATATGTGATAAGAACAGGACAAGGAAAAACCAAGCAATTCACACCAAAAAGTACGACAATGGCCTGAAAGGTTGTGCCAGCTTTGTGCTCAGTCCACAGTCAACGAGTGGCAATAATAAGCACGGTAAGATTTCATCCTTTTTGTCTTGGTTTTGTGTTTAAAGATCAATGACAAACTGAATGTGAATATAAGCTATGTTTAAATGGATCTACTTGAAAATTTGGACTTTTGAGTATACTTGTTTACTTTATTTTGCATTTAGTCATATCTTTTACTATCTTCACAGAATTTGCACCGTGTTGAATATAAACCCTTATTTTGAGTCTTAAGGAAAACCTCTGCTGTTTTAAGTCCCTTTGATTCATTTAAATAGTTCTTTCTGTATGATATATATGGTGAATCATGGAACATTAATTGAGATTCAATGCAATGCAGAAATGGGAACTGGTCTGAGGATGTTGTTGGCACTTGATGAAGCAAAAGCAGCCAAATCATTTACCTCGGGTTTTCCCAATTTTGTTAGAATCATGAGGAAGTTCAATGTCAGTGGTTCATACACTTTAGTGAGTGAATATCCTATTTCCTTTTTATTTTTATTTTTTTTCTTTTTGACTAATGATTAATGTAGGAGTTGCAGTTGCATGATTAAACAATTTGATTGCACTATTGCTCCGTCAGTAATGTCTTGGGCTGAATTTTCAAATGCTAGGGGATCACAATTACGATGTACAGCTTAGAGAAAATGGATTCAGAATTTGTAGACAATATTGGCAAAAATGAGCACAATGTGTTATTACCAATTTGGGCTTATCTTTCTGGATGTATAACTAATGTTTCTTGTCTTCAATGGCATAACTTCAATTCCTCAAGGGTTGTTAGAATTCCTCAACATTATAATGCACGTGCTGAACTTTGTGATTGATCTTTGAACTGTGGTAGTCTGCTTTTACTTACTACTGACTACTTACCATTTTGCAGAAAATTCCTCACCAATTTTCTACAGCATATCTTCCCAACCTCAAAACAGAGATTCTACTCCGCAATTTCCAAGGGGATTGTTGGACTGTTAATTCAGTCCCAGACTCCAAAGGTAGAGCTGTACATACTTTCTGCGGAGGTTGGATGGCGTTTGCTCGTGATAATGGTCTACAGATTGGGGATATCTGCATGTTTGAACTTGTTAGCAAGTATGAAATGTGTGTGCATATATCTGGGGCTGGACGAAAGTCATTTGGTGATCAATCTTTGAGATCAGCATCTGCTGACTTACCAGTTGGTGGATTTTCCAGCAATTATCCTCCCATGTGAAGCTTGCAGAAGTGCTCAACATGCAGTTGGTATATATGCTGGTGAGCTTTTTTGTGCTTTATCTCACTTGTGCTGATGTCTCCTGTGAACTATTTGTTTGCTTTCTGCATAACTTCTGATTCGTTTTGCTTCATTAACTTTCATGATTGAAGTTTCCTTCCAGATCCTTTACAAACTTTAGTTACAAGTAGGAGTTGTCAGTCTGATTTGTGATTGTAGCTAGAATCGTCTTTAACATGTGAAAAAACTTGGTGCAATCTGCCCTCCTCAACCGTAATACAAATTCATTTGGATTTGTTGCAAGTTTTCAACTGCTGACAAATTGGAAGGACCTGAATGTGTTTTCACGTAGTACTTCAAAAGTTCTTGGATGGCATTGGTTTATTTTGATAGAAGTAATTCCGGTTAACTATTTAGTGAAAACCGTGTTAAAAAGTTTTATGAGGTTCTTCCTTTTGTTATTGATAGTCTCCAAACAAACAGATGTCTTCATCCTGAGACTTGCCATTGTTTTTATGTGCATTCCTTTATTGTATATGTTATCTATTTATGTTAGTGCATGTGTGACTGAAGTTTGAAGTTGCACACATGTTAAACGGATGGAAGATAACGATTGAAGCAGAGACATCCTATTTTGGTGCGTTTCAAGGTGTCCGCTTGGTTTTGTCACTATTCAACCCCACTCACTCATCAGTTCTTGACAGCGACGTTATGGAATGTCATTTTGCACCAGAGAAGAGCACGTCCTATGATTTACCTATCATGCACATGCAGCTTAGAGTATGCTGGTCAAGCAATTATGTGAGGGTGGGGATGAATTGTAAAAGTAGCTGTAAAGATTGTACACAAACGAATCCTCCATCTTAACAAGGAGTGCTAGGGTGGAGATTGGAAATGAGTATTGTTGGTTTTAGAGCCCTTTAAAACATCAGTTGGTAAATGTTCTTGGGTCGGTCAAATGTGCAAATTTTGTTCTCCATCTATCAATGTAAATGTCAGAAGCCTACCTAACTTTTGGAATCCATTAACAGGTGCGGGCTACCTGTTTCTTATGAGGAAGAAAAAAAAAAGGAACTAGTTTGTTGTCCAGTGACATTATCATATGGTATGTCATTAGAAGGAAAGGGATAAATACCATATGAAGTTTATGTTAATCTGAGAAGCAGATGGAATTCCTCTTTCTCGAGCTTTCAGAAGACAATATACTGAAACTTGAAAGTTCAGTTGACCGGACTTCCATCAATGTAGTTCAGCATTTTTGGCTTTACATGTTGCTTAGTTCATCAGATCAGAGGAAAACAGGTGCCAACCCAAAACACAAACGAAGAAAAGCGACTGTTCGCATCCATTTTTTGTAATAGAGAAATCATTACTTGACAGGTGTCTTCAGTTTTCTCAGATGTGTTTGTCATGCACGGAAATAATAATAACATTGGAGCAACAGCAGGACACAACTTTCTAACTTCATCCATGGGATAGTGGGGCACTAAAACTCAGCGTTCATATTGAATTCTTTACGAAATCTTCACCAAATCTTGTACGCAAAACTTCTTGGTTCAATCCAAAACTTCTAAAAAACAATACCAAAAATTTGCTACAGAAGTACGGTGGCCAAATCTACTGAAGCTCCCGAAAGAAACACTACTCAGACTAACAAGTTGCATGACCACAACAAAATATTAATTCATGCTTGCAGCTAATCAATTTGGTTATATTATAGTAACAAAAAAATGTAAAGATATTTTTTATATTACATAATTTAGATGTATACAATAGAGTATATAGGATAAATATATATTACAAATAAAATTATAATGAGATTATAATCATAAGATTAATATTGCATTTATCTATTATTCATAAATTGTTTCTAGTCACTACTCTATTAACACTAAACATTAAAAGAACGTAAAAAGACTAACACATTATGTTTTTTCTTATGAAAGCAGAAGTCAATCTTATAGATTAAAATATAAGGATAAATAAATGTGTTGATGCTTGTTAGAGAATAAGTTTACTGAATTGACCCTATATGAAAATCCATTTAGAACATAACTTATATATCTATAAAAATTCTCATTGTGATGATTGTATAAGTAATTATTTTACTTGAGATCTCTAAGGTTATCTTATATAGGAATTGTTATATTTTCATACTACTTATAAGATGTTCTAATTAATGATACCTCAGTCGGTAGCTATTGGATATAACATAAATTATATCAAGATAGTTGAGTCATCAATACAAGATTAATTATCCTAAAGTGATTAGGAAAAATGTTTCATTGTTCTTAATTAGTATTAATTCGCAAATTCTTAGGCTAAGGTGGAATAACACTTTGAAAATAATTTTCAAATTTCGTTAATTGAATCAATTAATAACAGTTGAGAATTAACATGATTAAACTCAAAATAAAATAGATATTAATTTTATGTTCTATGTTAAGATTTTTACCGTCGAATAAGTCGAATTGATTGAGTTTTTTATTTATTAATTTTAAGATTCTTCTACAAATCCAGGCTACTTATTATATAGGTTTCTCTAACTTGTTTTTCAACGGAATTAGATGTAATTTACAATTGTAAATCTTAATGTAAAGAAATAAGTTAATTATAGTGTCTTTTATAACGAGGATTGGTAGACAAGATTAAGAATCTATTTAATGTTATAACCCTAGAGATGGTAAAAAAGAGATAGAACATAACTCAAATTTTTATTTTGCAATTTTATTACATTAAGAATTTATTTGATACTATAATATTAGAAATGGAAACAAACGAGATTCGGTTTGACCTTAATTTTAATTTTTTTAATTTAGAATTGAGTGTCAAATAAAATAATATTATTTTAATAAATTTATTATTCAACCATTAAACAAAACATGTTATGAGTCAGGCTCATTCGAATGGAGGAGGACCTAAATTACCAACCATACGTAACATGCAAGCAATTCTATGTATTGGATTGCACATATACTTAATGCTTCTGTTCTCGAACTGCTCAATCTATAACGAATTGCTTCTATTATTTCCTTATTTTGCTTTCTGTAACCAACGAAAATGTCATGCTTAATTAAATACCTGCAACGTTAAAAGCTACGAGTTGACTAATAACGTCTCGATCTTCAATCGGCGAGAGGACTCGGCTTGTTCTCGGGGGCCGCTGGGCTCATCATTGGTCGTTGGAGCGGAATTTGAACAAAGAATCCATACATGCTGGGCTAGATTTAGCTTTTTACATTTTTTATACAGTTTTGAGCAAAATCACCTTCATCTCTTTGGAATGTATAGTTTCTCTACGTTTTGTTGTTCCTACGGGAACAAGCAGATGCTAATCTTTGTTTAGTGTAGATATTTGAGAAGCATGTAGCTGAATGTTGAAATAGTATTACGAGATGTAAATACATATTAAAAGTAACTTGTGTAAAAGAAAATACTCAGAATTCAATGCATTAAAATTTTATATAAGATGTGATGTTCTTTATTATACTTAGTAATATGGTTAATATGTAGATCGAACCTAAAAATTGCAAGCTAGGCTATAATGAAAAGTTAATTATACCGAAAACTTTTGTAATATTTCTCCAAATTTATAATAATTGTGACGTTATCTTCTTTATCATATTCTGTAATTTATGAATTAATCATAACTTTAAAATAATGTTACCTCAAAATTTTATAATTTTAATATAATGAGTACATAACAATTTTAAGGCTGGCTTCTCGCTTTACTTTACGAGAATTGAGAGAAGATCATCAAATATAATACATAATGTTCATTATGCATTTTTACAAAGAGTTTGTTTTTGTGACTCAAACTCGTGACAAAAGAGTAACCTTACGAATTGTTCCAAAGCTCGTTCTCATACATAACAATTTTAAATATAAGGAATAAATAAAAATAGTAAAATTATAAAGAGTCCAATATAATTTTAAAAAATTGATCACCATCCTTTTCAGCTATATGCCGCATTCAATTATTTATGGATTTAAAATCAAAGCATGCAGCAAATATTTATGGATTTGAAATCGAAAGCATGCAGCAGCCAGGTTCCAAGAATGTCTTTATCTTCCAATTAATTTTTTATGCATGAATGGATCAATTTTTATCTCTTGCCATGATCCCTTCTCCTCGACTCGCATGGTTTTCTATTATTGTACTCTTAGGCTATGTTTTTTAATGCTATTTGCAGGCTACACCTGGGAATCGTGAAATGTTTGGAGGTATAGAGAGTGCTCATGCGATTCCATTTTCCTATTTGGACTTGTATGGTTGTTTTTATCTTCACTTCGTCTCTGAATAGCAACAATAAACAAATCCTTCCGTTGCACTAACACTTATCTAGAAGGATATTCATCTGCATATCTTTCAAGTAGTCGTTACAAGAACCAGCTTCCGTAATCAATACAAGCATATACACCCTCTTCTTCAAACAAGATTATCTTTTCCTTTTTAAGTTATGCATTACAGGACAAGGCCTTCTAGCTAGCTGGAGACAAAAACTATTTCCAAACAGAAAATGCAACCATTCCAAATACGCATATATAAACATCATTGTCAGAGTCATTTCGTGTCGGCAAATGTTGCTAACGACAATAACAAAAACCGTAATGAAATCTGTCAAACGAGCTCAGTATCAAGTTCTAGACATTATGCTAAAGCGCCAAAGAAGCGGCTTATTCCCTCCCGTGAAAGTGAAATGCGAGGGGATTTATATTGTTGATGCTGACATTTAGGTATAGCTTTGTTCTATTTGCTATTTACGAGGAGTTTGAAATGTTGGATGTGAAGATTTTTAATATGTTCCAAACTTAAACCCTTAAGGTATTAGTTTTATGAGTACTTTTTATTTATATGTCCTTTACTAATTTCATACCTTTTTATTGTAAGATTCTTATTCATACTTGACATTCCAACAATCTCTCTCTCAAGTATAAACTTTTACATTGAGCTTGGACTCTCTTGAATGAAAGTCTTTTTGCTTAGCAACTCGAACATATAGCATCACCAAGAGCCCTTCCACATTATTGGTCTGGGCCTATCAGGAGTATCTTTGCTATTTTTCGTAGGAAATCAACTCCGACTACCATCTCCATGCTCATCTCTTGCTGAACCGTCAACTTTGATACTATATTAGATTTTTTAATATGAGCAAAGTGTAGAGTTTACTAATAATAATTAAGCTTAAGTTAGTATTGTCAAAATAACTAAAACTAGTCATTTAGATAATTAATTCTTGGTTGGGTCGGCTGTGCAAGGCCCAGGCTCATCTTTACATATTCACGGCCCGCTCGGCCAATCAGATGTTAGATTCCCATACAGACTCAATGATCGACGTAAAGATCTAAACCTAGAGGCAATCTACAGCATATATAAGGTACTATTCCTGTCGGACACAGGTACGCAACATAAACCCTAGTTTCTTCTCTACTCCAGCCACCAAACTATTCCCCAAATACTGACTTGAGCGTCGGAGGGACCTTTCGGGAATCAACCCCCAGAGTATCTTTATCTGTTTTGCAGGTACTCATCATCCAAAACTACTCAGGATAATGGATCAAAACAACGAAGTTCCTGTTCAGCAAAATCCGACTGAACCAAGTAACAATGTCAAAGATCTCCTATAATCTTATTCCCACTAAAACGAAATAATATCTAACAGTCAAAAGTCTCAGAATCTCTACTAATAGGAACACCATTGCAAAAGTTCCAAGGCCCAACTACAAACTACTAGTGTGAAAGTAAATAGCTAGCAGCTTGACATAATAGGTTTGAGGTGTCCAGTAACTTCAACCATGGGTAGATCTGAAATGCATTGTCATTTCTGCAATTCAATATAGTGCTTCGGATACACCCCGTGCTCGAGTCGTTAGAAGATTTGGGCATAAATCCCTCCAAACATTCACATTTGTAAGAGTTGTTTGCGGATTTACGGATCATATATGCACCACAAGCAGCATATTTGTCACACGTCGATTGTTGCTGAACATACAAGTTTCTATTCACTTTTTGTGTCAATCCGAATGCAACTATGTGCTGAAATATACAAGTTTCTATTCCCTTTTTGTGTCAATCCGAATGCAGCTATCTAATAGACGTGGTTTGGCCGGCAGTATTGTTTTTCTAGTATTCTGAGCCTCATTATTGCAACAGACCTCTTTCTTATCGGGATTCCGGGCCTCATTATTGCAATAGACCTCTTTCTTATCAAACACAAAAACATACTTACAAGTACCCATCTGCAAGCTGAGGAACATCTGTAAGAAGGCCACTTCGACGCACCCAGAATATTGTATTGGTTTATAATAATTTAAAAGTATTTCTTAGCTTACATATAGTAAGATACTTTGAAAATATACATTGCAAATAAAATTATGATAAAATTATAATTATAAAATTAAAATTATATTTATGTATTATTCATAAATTATTCTTAATTGTTGTTCTATTACGAGTATTTATTAATAGAGCATAAAAGACTAATATATATTATGTTTCTTCAATATTAAAAAAGTAGTCAATCTCATAAACTAAGTATAGAGATATTTAAATAAATATGTGTGTGTTTATTAGAAAACAAATTCACTGATCTAACATGATATAATAATCTAATTTAGAACCTTATATATAGAATTTCTCCTAGTGACAATTACATAAGTGATACTTTGACTTGAAATTTTTAAAGTATTTCATATAAATTATTATGTTTTGATATTACTTATGTAATACTCTACTTTATATATATATCTTCCACCTTCATCGTTTATAATTTTTTATTTTCACTCCCCAAAGGTTACTATTATTGAGACCATTCTCTTCATTATTCTTCACCGCTGGAGACCCTAACCGGCCAACCATATAACCAATGAACTCCTATCTTCAAGCTCGTCACAACCATACCCATTTTACCTTATAACAACACTAGAATCATCATAAAAATCGAGAAAAATTTGAAGAAAGCGCAAATCTTCGATCTGCTGCCTTCGATGGTCAATGCATTAAGTAGGAAGTTCTCGGGTAGTTTGGCATGTATTGTAGTGGAGAGGAGAGTTTTAACTAAGGAGTTACATGATTTGATGGATTAAGGCACCCAACTTCATATTTTAGATTCAAAAGTACTACTAGCGAGTATCAGAGTACAATCGGTATTGTTGGAAAAAATTAAGGTTACTCAAGGCCAAGACCTTAAGCTTCAAAAGCTTATGCATGTAGTTTGATAAGAACATCAAACAAATTTTAAGATCAATGAGGGATGTATGCTAAAGACGAATGGGAGATTGTGTGTTCCGGATGTAGAGAACCTGAAGGAGTTGATTTTAGAGGAACCACACTTTGTGGCATATAATGTTCATCCAGGTTTAACCAAGATGTGTCATAACATTAAAGACGTGTATTGGTGAAACGGTATAAAAAGGATAAGGTTAAATATATCTCTAAGTTCTTGACTTGTTAACAAGTAAAAGCTGAGCATAAAAAATCCTTAGGGAAGTCGCAACTATTACCAATTCCTGAATGAAATAGGAAAAGGTCACAATAGATTTTGTGGTTGGCCTACCTTATATAAGGACTCAATCTAACACCTCACTCTCGCAGGACACGTACCCGACATCTTGAGAGATATCCGAATACATATCTTACAAGGGTGGCATGCTAGAGTACTCACATCACTAACTTAATCATGACATCGTCATTAATACGTAAATGTCACAATATTTTAAAAACCGAATTCCTCATTTCATTTCATAAAAATCGAATATGATTTAATATTTCATCCTTATATGTACATTATCAAAACTAGTACATTATCAAAACTAATACAAAACACGCTACACACATGAGGAATTATACAAAAATTCTATCTAATTCTTCAATCTCAGCTAACCGACCTTTAAGTCATTTCTTCTTTATAAAAGTACAAGAACTATGCTTCTTGTAAAGTCTCTCTATCACTAGTGCCCTCTCTCGATCCTGAAATATCAACGTTGCAATTTTGGTGAGTTTTGCGAACTCGATGAGGTAACCATCCTCGATGGTTCACTTAATTCATACAACAAATCAGCATATGTAAACACATAATTCACATCATTTCATTTATCGCGTAGCATCACATATCACATTCAAAGCATTCAAACCAATCATTTCAATTATTTAAAATGAACATATCAATTATAAATGTAATGCATATGAGACTCACTTTCATTTATTACTTTGTTATGATCAAGTGCTTTTTTACTAGCCCATATCTCTTATGGATACCGAGCTTGTATTAGATAATGTCGCATATCCCTTAGTAGATATCGGGCACAATAGAAATTGAGCTAGAGTTTCTTATCACATTCTGAGCTTTAAGCTCTTTTTTACTGGTGATTTTAGTTACAACTGCCTTTATCTTTCATGCATTTATGTAATGAAATGCGTCATATTCACATTTATCATCGAACCTTGGTCCGACATTCAACAATCATGTTGAATAACACTTATTTTGTCAAATTCACATTCAAGGAACACTTCTAATATCTTATCATGCATCAAACGCCTCGGATATTCAATGTCTAGAATCAACACAATCACATTCACAAAATAATTTAAAATATAATTTAAAACAAACAATTATTCAAGTGAAACTATCTAGGTTACTCATAGTTTGCTCCAGATAGCTATTGTCTTGAAGTCCTAGCAACATCTGGATGTTGATGCTCTAAATGCTCCTCTATATCATGCAACATACATTTACACATATAACAAATTTACACAATTAAATAAATACTCACTTATGCACATATGTATATATATAGATTATGTATAATGCATGCTCAATGACTATTTACGGGTACGCATCCTTAATTCACAAGTCTTGATCATTCTATCATTGTCACTTGGATATAACAAGTTTACTCTTAGGTTAATACCTCAAGTGTGCATGTTTACTTTAATTTCATAAATCAATCATTCACCAATATTATTCTAGCATCATATTATCACATAATATCCAAATCTCTTTTGATCTTATTTTATATACCTTGCTCATTTCCTTAAATCACATTAGCATTTCTAACAACACTTTTATTCTTGTAACACCCATAAATCTCCAGATGTTGTACACTTAATATCAACAATCCTTTCAATGTGTTATATCCTCAATTACAACCTCTACATATCCAACACTTTATCAACTTATTCAACCTCAAACTAGGTTCATTTCAAGTCCCATTCAAGTCTAAATACATAATAGGAAAGTACCTTACCATTTGTTGTTTCAAAAATCACATAAAAGAAGAATAATTCACATTGATGGCTTTTCCAATTTTTTTCTCAAGACAAACTTTTGGGTCAATTTTACATGGCAATTTTGACGTAAAAAATGAGGTATTTAGGCAATACAGCCTTCTAAACAAACGTTTCCATATCTATTAAGTTTCTAACGACACTAATTTCATACAATTTGGTGCAGTATTTTGCAAGTTATACACAAAATACTACCTACTATTCTCAAACTACAACTACACCCAGTACTCAACTTCAAGTCAAATTTTAGAAATCTTAAAGATAGAATTAAATTCCTTTCCTTCATTCAATTTGTAGCCATATGTCTCTAGTTTAATTTGAACTTAAAATCATCCTATTTGGATATGTACAGATCAAGTTATGGCTAAAATACAGATGCATAATCAGTGGAAACACTCGATCTAACATATTCCAGCACACATTTAACTTCATTTTCATCCTAGTTCATCTTTTTTGCTCAGTCTATCATTTTGTAGCTTATGTACTCATTATTTCCTCTTCATTCCTACTCCTATTTCAGCTCCATATCATTCACAAACAAATCATGATATATATTTGATCATTAACCCAAAAACAAAACATATACATGTACCCATTCATCATCAATTTTCTGCACATATGTTTTACTCCATTCTCACCTTCATTCCATTTCTAAACTATCACTTTAATTCATCTCATTTCAAGACATCATACTACTCTTTTTTTTACTAGCTGCAAATTCATTTTAACTCATCTCTATAACACCCAAAAAGATACACGTTATATACCAAGAAAAATAGAACATGAACATCCATTTACAAATCAATTTTTCTGCACTTCTTTACCCATATTCTAGCATACATAAAACACCATTTTATGTCCATTTAACCTCTAACTATCATCATACATGCTTCATTCAACAAATCAAGAAGAGTAATGCCTTATACTTACTTGTTTAGCTTCAATGTCTTCAAATCACACTTAACCCTAGCTTCTCCCATACATCCCACGATCATCATCTTGCCAAAGTAGAATAAGTGGGTTTTTTATTAAGAAGAAAAGATAGTAAGAACCTAGTGATGGAAAGGTTCAACTTTGATGCTTGGAGAAACGGGTGTAGTGAGAAGGAGAGGAAGTTGAAGAAAAATGAAGAAGAGAAGAATGTATTGAAAATGACAAATGAAAGACCATGAGATGGTCTTTAATTTAGGTAAATAAAATCGTGAGTGATGAGTGACAAGTGTTGTAACACTTTTCACTTGCCACATGTCATTTTATTGTGGTCTTCAATTAGCTCTTTAAAAAACTAGTCCATTTGTCTCCAATTTCTAATTCAATTTTCTCTCAATTTTCAAGGACACTTGTCATTAAATCTTAATGTCATTCATAAAAATTTTCACTACCATCTGACTCTTATTTATAATACTATTTATCAATTGTTCTGTCATTTTTCTTATTCCAAAAATACCCTTAATTTTAGAAAATTCTCATATTTCACCAAAAATTCTAATTCACTACTTATATACTCCAACTCAATTTTTAAGACACATAATCCATAATTCACATTATAATCACATTAAAATAATCATTATACCCAGAAAAATGCCAAATGAGTGCATGAACAATTCATTGTAATGTGTGCAATAATCAAATTCATGTGTGTGTATGATAATATTATGCCTGAGCCTGAAATGCATTTTTCTAATCTCTCATTGCTATTTTTCTTAATTACAAAAATCTAGGGTTCTAACCCTTGGTATGGAAACGAGATGTTACAATTCTCCCCCTCTTAATAAATTTTGTCCTCAAAATTTTTATCTAATTGATCAAAAAGGCAAGGGTATTATTTCCTCGTATGCTCCTCCGTTTCCCATTTAACTGCTTCACTTGAATAATTTCTTTCAATTGACTATAGTCAATGGAATCACTCAATCTTTTAAGTACTTATTTTGATATCATACTATTTTAAATATTTCCTCAATCTATTTCAGATTACTTACAATTTCACCTCCGGTATCAATAACACATATATCGAATCATAACGATATTTCCTAAACATATCCATATAACACTGTGTGAACCTGAATATCTTTTATTGGTGATACTAACTCGTAAGGCAATGTTCCTATTATCAAAATAATTTTATAGGGATCAATTTATGTTGGGTTTAGCTCCCTTTTTTTTCTAACCTGAGCACATCTTGCCAAGGTGATACTTTCATAAACAATTCATCTTTCACTTGATAATTCACATCTCTTCAATGTTAATACCCTTAAATTTTACGTCTATCTCACTATATTCCATATCTTCAGTGTTGATCCACCTAACTCGTTTATCTTTTTTTAATCACTTAATTTCTAACATAGATCAATTTCACTTATCAACAGTGTCTCGAATCAATTCTAGCCTTAAACCATTTTTAGTCCTTATTCATCCAAACATAAAGGCAAACGACTCTTTCTGTCGTATAACGCCTCATACGGTATTCTAATGATATCCATGATTGTTATGCTTAAAGTCAATCAAAGTTGTACATTGACTTCATGTTCCTATGAACTCCAAAATATAAGCTTTAATCATATCTCCAATAGTTAAGACTTTTGGCAACTCATACATGCTGTCACTTGCTTTTACATCCTTAGTCGTTAAATGCTATTTCAGTGTATTCCTACTAGGATGTATAGCTTAGGTTGTTATTTGTGCTTTCTCTAGTAATCTCTTTGCTCAATCATATTTATCGTGTAACACATTCTTCTTATTTCAATCACAAGGTATCATTTTCCAATTCAAACTCAAAATTTGGATTCATTTTTTATTTCTCTGTAAGATTCATAAATTCTAAATCCTTAATTTGGGCTTTGCTAATCCTTTCATGTGAAACTGATATTAAATTCAATAGCAAATAGTACTTTGATTTGCCCAAAATACAACTCGACATTCTATGCTCTTCATTGCACTAGATTTGGTAACCTTAATATCTAAATTTGTGCTATTCTATTATTGAATTTTATGTTCAATACATCATATTCTGCAAGTAACTATATTCATTATCTCAGTCTCGTATTCAATTTTTTCAAACTCAATAATTATCTCAAACATTAATGATCTATATATTTATATATAGATCCGAAATGTTTCACTGTACATATAATGTCTCGAAGCTTTCAAAGCAGTTACTATTACAGCAAGTTATAAATCATGTATCAAATAATCAACTCATGAGACTTAAATTGTCTCTATGCATATAAAATCACTTTATTACACTGCAACAAATTGCATCTTAATCTCTGGTACGAAACATCATTGTATACTATAAAATCTCCAAATCCAAACGACATAATTAACATCGGTGTTATATTCAATTGGTGGTTTAATTCCTCAAAATTCTCTTTACATTCTTCAGTCATACGATTTACACGTTTTCCCTCATAAATTTTTGTTAAAGGGTTTAGATCAGGGTGTTAAATATAGATACACTGCATGTGGTGGTTGTGGTGGTGAGGTTGATAATGATAATGAGTGGCGTGTGGTTGAGATGAAGAGACCCTTCCAGGCCCTGATCGTCCATAACAGTGCTCTTCAACTATAGTGTAGCCATCATGTCCAGTCTTAGCGAGGCGATGTACTTAGATTGTAATAGATAACAATATGATGGCACAAGACTCCATAGAATGGTTAAGTAAATTGATGTTCTACGTGTATATATATTTAGGTAATAAGGTTAGAGGTCTACTCTCCTTGTATAGAAAACAAGGATATAGCTTAGATGCTTTGTTTTTTGACGCAGAGATATTATAGCTATTTACCAGGGATGTTGTTTGAGAAAGACCTATGTGTTTTATCTATACATTTTTAAGATGCGTAGATTACTTTTTAAGTCTAAATGTAAAGAATTATGTCTACTTTGCATGAATGGAGTAAAGTTTTTATATTCTTCAGAAATATTATTCCAGCTTGAGGAAAAATTATCTATTCGTTCATGCTAGAGAGAATAACTTTCTTTTTTAACAGTATTAATTATTAAACATATCCTCCTTTAGCAAACAAGTGCATAAGCAAATTTTTCTTTTAGATATGACTCAGTTGATGCTATCTCTCTAGTATACAACATATAACTAATTTTGCCAATGACATAGCTCATTAATTGAATTACCTTTTTTTAATGTTAGGCTGCTTAATTTGATAGTTAAGTTGGAGAGTCGAAAAGGGTAATGTTTTGTTAATTAATAAGGAATAACAAAACTAGGAGTAGTGTGAAGTCACAAATCAGAAGAAAGCACATTTACATGTGCTTCTTGATATGGCCCTTGTACAATTGTAGTGGTTAGTTAGGACAATGTTCTTTGCAAATCTCATATATGTTTGGCTCCTTTTCAACAGACAATGGTCTTTGCAACAAATCCCGCATCTTATTATAAAATTAAAAAATAAAATCAATATTCAATTCAAATATTATTAGTTAGTACTACATAAATAAATGAACTTAAAATTTAAACAAAATTTTATACTTATGTAGTTATCTTGCGCTTCTTATGACATCCACCCTTGACTTTCCTTATAGTGAGTGAGTTTGTATAATGTGATCCTATCACACTCTTGTTTATGCAGTTCTTTCTTACTCCGTTTTATGAAAAAAAGAGTTGAAAACAAATAAATAATATTATATTTGCTAATATAATTATGACTTCTGAACAAAAGGCTTACATATTCATTTCGTATGATAACAAATGATTTGGAACCTTGGTTGTGAGGAGTTTTCATTTTTTTATTAACCTTGGCTTTTTCACACTTTTCCTAAATAAAAAAAAGAAATAGTCATTAAATTGTGTAACAAGGTTAATGGAAGCAAATGTGAAGAGAAAGAAGTCAAACCTTAACGTTGGAAGAGACCCAATAATCAAACATTTGGCTCCAATTTTTTGGAGACATCCATTTAGGAACATTTCTCCTTGCCTCCTCATCAAAAGGAAAAGATTTGTAGTATTTATGTAGCTGATAACAATGATCCTTGGCCCTTTTTTTCAACAGTGAAGTCACACAACTTGAAACTTCATAATTGTTGATATCAACGATATTGAGCTTCATATATGAACAATAAGTAAAAGTAAAATTAATCTTTAAATAAGTAAAAAATGCACATTATTAAATAAATTGAAAATTTAACGAAACTTTGTTGAAAGCTTTCTGTAGTAAGTTTTCTTCCTTCAACTGTTTGGCATGTTGAAGGCAAGGCAGTTCACTAGAAATGACCCCTAACTTACTGAACAATTTTACCAATTGGATCTTCTCAATAGGATGACTTTGCGAAGTATCAATATGTATAGACAACTTATTGTTCATTGCAACATTTATGCGTTGCAACTCAAAACCTTTATTAATACCTCTACCTCTTTTTCTGATGTTGATATTGGAACCTGACAACAAAAGAATAATGCTAAGAAAAAATGCATTAAACGTGTAAATATATATTTGAGCATAATTCGAATTATAGGTGGTAAAGATTAACAGATCTGAAGATCCCTTAGCAATAGTTGAGATAGATGGAGGTTGTTGCTAACTGGCTTCATTGGTGGATAAAATTGATTGTTGTTATTAGCTAGGGTTGGATTGATCTGGTTATTATGGGGGAGGAACAATTTCAATAGTTGTCACCTTCTTTCCTTTGTTTCTACCAGGTGCCATTATATTGAATATCTATAACTCAAATTTCAACATTATGCATAAACATAAGTCAAAGATCAACAATACACATACACATAATTTAAATATCAACAATTTTCATAAACATAATTCAAACATCAACATTCCTCATAAACATAACTCAAAAATGAACATTCAATATTAACGTAACTCAAATATGAAAAATACGCAACAATATGCATAAACATAACTCAAACACCAAAATTCCATATTAACATAACTCAAACATCAACAATATGCATAAACATAACTCAAACACCAAAATTCCATATTAACATAACTCAAACATCAACATTCCGCATATATATAAGTCATTAACATTTCGCATAAACATATCTCACAGAGCAACATTTAGATTTGGAAACAACAGTTTTGGGATGTTTCCATTGGATTTGTAGTCTTACGCCTCTTGGCAGTTCTATTTATCATTTAAACCCAAGAAATCTACACAAAACTACTAATGCACCTCCTTCCTTGAACTTATGGACTATTGTAATTACCATTATATATAATTTTTTAATTTTTAAGATAATGAAAAAGTACACTTAATATGCTTAGCAAATATGAATTAATCAAATACTAGTAATACCATAACTCAATTCAGTTTGTAAACTCGAGTTAAATCAATTAAACATAATTTAAATTAATAAATTATAATAAATTGTTAATTTATATCTAATTTAATTCATTTATTTCAAATTTAAAAATTAAATTATATTATTATTATATCAATAATATTTAATTAGAAGTTTTATATTTGTGTTGCATATATTTATCCTTATTTTCTAATTATTAAATTTTGAAAAAAAAAATTTCTTTGAAAAAATTAAAATTAAAAAATGAAAAATTAAGAAAATTTCCAATTTTTTTAAATATCTTTTACCTATATTTATATTATTAATTCTAGTTTCCTATTACAAAGTAATCATACCATGCCCAGTAATATACAACAGTCAACTTCAAAATAGAAAGTGGAACCTATAATTGTCACGCATTAAAAAATCATTCCCAGTCTCTAACTGTCGCCGAATGTTTCTATTTGCTTCACCTTGTCCTTAAATTATATATTCACCACATGATACTTACTAAAAAATGAGTTTCAACTCTGTTAAAACAATAGTAAAGAGCAAACAAAAGCAATTTGGAGGAATCTAAAAAATATATCTTTTATTAAACGTTCTTGGCTATATATATAGCCTTACATAATAGAAATAACGTGCCTAATCTCTGAGATCAAAACAAACGTAATATCCCTATAAGATAGGGATTTATTTGACTAACTACAAAACAACTGAACAAAATCCTAACAATTCCTCCCTTAAACTGAATACTGCAAGTAATCAGTTTATTTCAGACATTGAACAAATGCCCAGCAGTTTTCTTAACTTCAGAAACACATCCAGCTTGAGGGGTTTATTCATCACATCAGCCACCTGCTCCTGCGTATCACAATGCACTAACTCCACAGAACCAGCCTTTGTAAGCTCTCGCAGAAAATGAAAATGCACATCTAGGTGCTTGCTACGTCCATGCATGACTGGATTTTTTGACACCTTGATTGCAGAACTGTTGTCACGTTGAATAATAGATGTCTTGTTCTGATTTGAGTCTAGCTTCTTCAATACTCGTTTTAACCAAACTGCTTGTCATGTCAAATTCAAGCTTCATGGAGTCTTTAAATCCTGCAATCATATACTCATCATTGCCAGTAAAAATCAGATCATCAACATACAAACTCACTATCAATACTTTGTCATCCTTCTTTGTCTTGATGAACAAAGTATGTTCATAGTCACACTTCTCAAAACCTTCCTTCAAAAAATAAGTTTTGATACGACTGTACCAGGCCCGCGGTGCTTGCTTAAGTCCGTAGAGTGCCTTCTTCAACTTGTAGACCTTATGTTCTGCTCCCTTTCGCACATACCCACTAGGCTGTTCCACAAAGACATTTTCATGTAACTCACCATGCAAGAATGCTGACTTTACGTCGAGCTGGTATATCGGCCATCCTTTTTGAGCTGAAAGAGCTATCACCAACCAAATAGTTTCCATACGAGCCACTGGTGTGAGCACTTCTGTATAATCGACTCCATATTGTTGTGCATACCCCTTCACTACCAGCCGAGCTTTGTATTTATTTATGGCACCATTTTCATCAAATTTAGTCTTATAAACCCACTTTACTCCAATTTTCTTCCCTTCTGCAGGCAAGTTCGTCAATTCCCAAGTGCCATTTCTTTTTATTGCTTCTATCTCCGTATCCATAGCACGTCTCCAATTCTCATTTTTTACTGCATCTTCAAAGTGAATAGGATCAGTAACAATGGCGGTAAACATGATCATATTAGCTTCCTCTTCAGAGAGCCCTTCTCCTACTTCATAGTCCTTTATCCACACTGGCGGTACTCTAATCCTTCCTTGAAATGAAGAAGTATCTTCAGGTATAGGATCAGAGGACAGCAAAGTATCCTCTGTGTCGTCATCAACTGAGGACAATAAAGTCTCCTCTGTGGCGTCATCAACTGATTCTGATTCATTGTCTTTTGCAATTTCAACAGCAGAAACTTCTTCCTCTTCACCCCATTCCAAGTCGCACACAACATGCTCTTCATACCTTTTATCCCAATTCCAACTCTTGTCTTCTTCGAACACTACATCTCTGCTTATAATGATCCTTTGGGATAGTGGATCATAAAGTCTGTAAGCCTTTGATTTCTCACTGACTCCCAACAAAACATAGCAAAAACTCTTATCATCTAGCTTGGTTCGAGTATTGTCTAGTACATGAACATGAGAAATACAGCCAAAAACTCTGAAGTACCCAACTGATGGTTTGATCCCACTCCATGCTTTCTCTGGCGTCATATTTCTTACTGCCAACGTGGGGCTCCGATTCAAGATATGCACTATCTAGTTGACTGCTTCAGGCTAGAAGGTCTTTGGAATTTTCTTCTCTGAAAGCATGCTTCGAACCATATTCATAATGGTTCTATTTTTCCGCTCCGCGACTCCGTTCTGTTGTGGCGTGTAAGCAGCTATCAATTGTTTCTTAATACCATGTTCATCACAAAAAATAGTGAATTCTTGTGATGTAAACTCTCCTCCTCGATCTGTCCTGAAGCTTTGAATAAAAGCATTTGTCTCCTTTTCAACAAGAGTCTTGAATCTTTTGAAGACAACAAATGCTTCTGATTTTTCTATCAAAAAATAAACCCACAACTTTCTACTAAAATCATCAGTAAAAGTGAGCAAGTACCTCTTTTTGCTATTAGACATAGGTTTGATTGGTCCACATATATCAGCGTGGACTAACTCCAGAGGTTGAGAAGCTCTCCAATTGCTCTTCTTTGGAAACGGATCTCGTTGTTGTTTTCCAATCAAGCAATCCTTACATAGCTTTAATGGAGATTGAAGTTGTGGTAATCCATGCACCATCCTGTTTTGTTGAAGAGTCTTCAAGCCTTTAAAGCTTAGGTGTCCATATCGACAATGCCAAAGCTGCACCATATTTTCTGTAATTGTGTTGAAACATGCAGATGGTATAGGACATGATATAGCATGCAAAATAAACATCCGATTTGTAGTCATCGTTGTGTTCATAATCAAGCTTTTTTTAGGGTGATACACCTTACATTTGTCACCTTTAATGAAAATGGCAAGGCCCTTTTCCTGTAGCTACCCAATACTCAGCAGATTGTTTTTCAACTCTGGTACAAAAAACACACCTGTGATGATATGTGCCATGCCATTCATCTGCAGCCATATATTGCCCTTTCCTGCCATAAGCAAACTGGAATTGTTGCCTAGCTTCACAGAATCTCGAAAGCATCCATCAAAATCAAAGAAGTATTCCTTCTTTCCACACATATGATTGTTGCATCCTGAGTCAAGAAACCAAGTGTCTTCAGAGCTGGCAACGTCTGTTTCTACAAGCGCCATCAGCAGCATCTCGTCATTGGTCTCTACATAGTTGGCCTCCTTTTTGGTCGGACATTCCCATTGAAAATGCCCAAGCTTGTGACAATTATAGCATTCCGCCATAGTTTTGTCAAAACTGTAAACGATCTAGAAGGGGGTTGAATAGATCTTTAAAGCTTTTCGTAAAGTTCTACAAAAACACGAAATTAATACACATGAAACAATCAGATAAATTAAATAAAGTTAAGAGAGTAGGGAAGAAGAGCAAACACTGTTTTTATAGAGGTTCGGTACTAAGATCTACGTCCTCTACCTAAGCTCTCACTTAGGATTTGGCAAACCACTTTACTGTACACTTTTTAGTTCATTGTAAACTTTTTACAACACGCTTGATTTCCGGCTCAAGCTAACCTCACAATCCTATTTGTCTTCCGGCACAAATCCTACCTCTTGAATCTCGGCTCAAGCAACCTTTACAATCTGATTTGACTTCCGGCTCAAATCCTACCTCTTGAATTCCGGCTCAAGCAACCTTTATAATCCGATTTGACTTCCGGCTCAAATCCTACCTCACAAGAGTGATTCTACTCTAATCACTCAACTCACCAGTACAATGATTGATATTGTAAACTACAATGCTCAGTATAGATGAATGGAATTGAATGTACTAAGAGCAAATGAGAACAATAATATAAAATATGATCAGTATGCTTTTTCTCAAGACTCTCCTTCGATCTCTTGATGTTGCACTATTTATTTGCAAGCTTCTCAATCAATATAGACGTTAGAAATCATCTTCTAGCCGTTGTTGATATCTCCTAGCCGTTGCATGATTTTCTCCTTTCCATTTGTGATCAATTGATTTTGTCAGAATTAGTCTGCTGTACTCATAAGTCGACTTGTCGAATGTATAAGTCGACTTGTGCATCTCCATAAGTCGACTTGTGAAGTGTAAGTCGACTTGTGACAGCATTTTCGTAAAAACTTC
>JANVCL010000005.1:364092-376234 GCA_026546855.1 Erythroxylum incrassatum | reverse complement strand
TTTTAATTAAAGGTGTTAAATATAAACAAAAATTTTAATTAAACTAATTGGACTATGATTATCCATATAAATTAGATACAACCTCTACTAAATAATTTAATAAGTCCTTGATTAAAATTAAACCAAAGGTTAAATCGATAAGATAAAATGTTTAAAGAGTTCAAACCGTAATAAATTGACTAAAAATTGAATAAAATTAAATAATTTAAATACGATGAAAAAATATTTTTTATTTATAAAAAATTTAAAGTTTAATTTAAAAAATTATTAAATAAAAATTAATGTATTTATTTTAATTTATAAAAATAATTAATTAATAAAAATAATTAACTTAATAATTAATAAATTTTTAATAATTGAATGCAAAATAAATCCAAGTTTATTTTCTATCTGAGTGTCTATAATGACCTTTACACATGTTCGAAAAGCAATTGTTGAGTTCCATCTAATCGTTTCGGTAACTGAACCTAAGGAGGACTCTCCCTCCTTTCTCATTCGATCGTTTCTTTGATTTTGCAAGACTTGGACTTCTGATATGACTAGCTAGCTTCTCTTCTCAGTACGGATCATACACATCAATTACAGTATATCTGAAACAAAAACTGCATGCTTATGTGTAAGAACGCGGCATACTCATTGTAATCGGTTCCATTATTAGACAAGACTTTCTCGATGGAGGGAGTCTTAATAAGCTCATTAAATTTTCGGTCGTAATGTTTAAATCTTGTTTTATTAAATTTTATTTTTAAAATTATTTAAAATTTATATAAATATATAGATAAGATTTTAAAAAATACTTCCTCCTATTCAAAATAAGTGTTGTTTTAGAAGAATGTACATTTGTTAAGAAAATTAATAAAATATCTGATATATTTTTATTAATTACATGTTAAAGTGCCTTAAAAATATAATCTGTGTAATTAAGATGTGAGAGAAATTAAAAGATAATTTTGAAAGTAAAATCATAAATATGTATAAAAAGTTACAAACGACACTTATCTTGAATAATTAAAATTCCTCTAAAACGATACTTATTTTCATTAGGAAGGAGTATATAATAGAAAGATCATATACATGAATGATTATAAAAATTAAACGAACTATCTAATAAAACTACTTCCGAATTTTTACATTTCTCAGCAAAAAGTGGTTCTGATTGCTTCCAAGTTACAGTTTCTTGAACAGCAAGAGAGGGGTATTGGTTGATGTCAACATCTACCCGTTAGAAAGAAGAAGATGATTCCAGGAGTTGGAAGCTTTAACAGAGCAACCTCCAGAGAATTGTGTACCATTCCTTTTAGAATATAACACAAGAAACCTCAAAAAGTTAAACTTAGGTAAGGAAATTAATACAAAATCTTTAAAAAAGATGCTGTTGCACTTCTTTGAACCAGTACCTTAAGCTTAACTTCTGGACAGTATCAAAGCATTTTGGTTAGCTTTTCGTTGATGAAGTCAAAACAATTATGAGGTCGACCATATACTCAACCTCCAGCTTGTTTTGTTGCCACATCCTTCATTTTTTAAGATGGGGACAATTTTAGATAATAGGATAATTAGCTTTTTTTTAAAAAATTATTTTATAATTTTAATTATTTATAATAAATTAAAATATCTGTCACAACACATTCTATTTTTTTACTCATTATCGGAAATAATTACAATCAAACAAGCGTTATGATTTAATTTTTTATAATATTAATGTCGAAATCTAAATCTCAAAATTAATTTCTTCGATCAAGAAAATATTCAAACATGGAAAAGGACATTTACTATAAATATAATGGATTTAATATATATCTACTCATTTGATTTTTAAGCATTAAGTCGTCTCTTTCATTACTAAACATGCGTTTAATCCTGTACAGTTTTCGTAATGATTTTGCAGGAGACATACTTAATCCTGAACAGTTTTCGTACTGATTTTGCAGGAGACATACTTGGCTGATTGGCTCCATATCTTTATTGCCCCCACGAAGAAAGATCAGCAAGTTTTTGTTTTAGAAATGAAGTCCAGCCAATTTGGTTGAGTACCTGATTGATTTTTGATTATTTTCAGGGTAGATATATCTGAAAAAACAACTCGGCATTTAACATTAGGCCAGTCACAAGTTCCTTTGGCTTTTAGATCTTCCCATATTTTAAGGACAGGCTGTTCCTTCTTTTTCTGATCCATGTCTTTAAGTTCTTATGCATGTTGATAAGCCAAATTAGTCGGACGTACAAATCTCTTATGGCTTCTCATTACTAAATTAAAACCCTTACCACTATAGGATGGATGAATCGAAATTATGCACAAACTAGTAAAAATTATGATGTATTGGAGAATCTGATGATGTATAATACACAAGACGCCCGTTTTGTAAAGGTTTGGGGAAGATCATCAAAGCCTAATTAACTTATTAGAAACTCTTGCCTATATCAAAGCCTATGCTTTAAAACATAGCTTATATGACCCGGCGCTCAAAAACTAAAAAGTAGGCTAATTGAATGTAATGTAGATGTTGGCATCGACTTCCAACTACTCAAGACTCCTCCTCACGACTGCCTTTAATTGTAAGCCAAAATCCATAGTCTTACTCGTATTAAACGTTCAATATTAAATAATCAATTATAAGATAAACTTGCAATAAACTTAAAATTTTAATAAAATGAATGGTTTGCGTCTTCTTTAGCCACCTTTACCCGTCTCAACCACATAAATAATTGTAATGCTCTCTCTATTTATTCATGCTCATACGAACCAAATTCACACCATCATCGTCACTTCCATGCATCTCTCTCCACTTCCATAACACCTTAGCTTATTACAATTGCTCTTAACTTACATTTTAATACTCTCTCTCTCAACTTCGTGTGTTATGGTCATGGGGGCTCGTCGCCATTTTCGACCAATCACCGAATGTAGCACCGAGGGACGGTCCAATCAGACGGTGGCTGCAGACTTGGACGGCACTCTTCTTGTGTCAAGAAGTGCTTTTCCTTACTTCTTGCTCATGGCTCTTGAAGCTGGAAGCCTCCCTAGAGCCTTACTCCTTTTAGCTTCAGTCCCTTTTGTGTACTTCACGTACTTGTTCGTGTCAGAGGCTATGGCTATCAACACCTTCGTGTTCATTGCCTTTGCTGGACTTAAAATAAGAGACATTGAACTTGTTTCAAGGTCGGTATTGCCTAGGTTTTATGCCGATGATGTTCATCCCGAGACTTGGAAGGTGTTTAACTCTTTTGGGAAGAGATATATAGTTACTGCTAATCCAAGAATAATGGTCGAACCATTTGTCAAGACCTTTTTAGGTGCTGACAAGGTTCTTGGCACTGAGTTGGAGGTCACAAAATCCGGAAGAGCCACAGGGTTCGTGAAGAGGCCTGGAATTCTTGTCGGAGAACATAAAAGAGCCGCTATCTTGAAGGAACTTGGCAAGGACTTGCCAGATTTAGGCTTAGGGGACCGAGAAACTGATCATGAGTTCTTGTCAATATGCAAGGTAAGATCTTAAAACTTTTCATTAGTAACATTATCATATATTTCTTCAGTTCTGCTAGCTTTCTTGTCTTCTTCCAAGGACAAAAACATACATTAACTGTTTTAGCTTGAGACAGGTAGTACGATTACAACTGTAAAGTCATTTTCTTTTTGGGTAGTTATTGGATGTTTGGTGAGAAAGTTTATGGCAACTATATATTATGTTCATTTAAGTTTCTGAGCATTCCAATTCTTGTGTTAGTGTGGACCACTAGTGAAAGCTTTCACGTTTGAAACTTTGATCATTTAGAGAGCTTTCTTGTGAGGCAAAAAGAAGAAGAGAATTTATATCACACAATTCAAAACACCTACCATACATTATCCATGCTCGAACCATCCTCACACCTCATGAATTGTATGTGCACCAATTTCAGTTTAACTTGGTATCTTTTCCGGGTTTTAGTCAAGAGGAGGTGCCTCGAATATGCTTTTATTTTGTTTTTATCAAAAAAATGAAAAATATTGTGATGATATTATCAATTTGGATATATATATTAATTTGATAGTTCCAAATCCCATGTGGAATTTTTCGTGAGTGTTGTTGTTATATTAATTTGGTAGTTTTCAACTTAAATAAGTACCTAGGTACTTAGTGTATGAAATAATTGGAAGTGGTCCAAAAGCAATTCGGTGGATTGCCATGAATGACCTAATACTATTTTCTATTTTCATTCGATTGAATTATTGATCTTGGAACTTATCTTCTTCACAGTTTAAAGGGTTGCATCAACTAATTCCTAATTTTCTGTGCAATTAACATCAATGATTCATTCAATTGCAGGAAGGATACATGGTTCCAAGAACAAAATGTGAGCCACTCCCAAGAAACAAGCTTTTGAGCACTCTTATCTTCCATGAAGGACGCTTAGTTCAAAGACCTACACCTCTAGTTGCACTCTTAACCTTCTTATGGATGCCTATAGGCATAATCCTGTCACTCCTCCGGGTCTACCTTAACATTCCATTACCTGAGAGGATTGTCCGATACAATTACAAGATCCTAGGAATCAAACTGGTCGTTAAGGGTACTCCTCCACCACCGCCTAGTAAAGGTCAAAGTGGTGTCTTATTCGTGTGCAACCACCGGACTGTTCTTGACCCGGTTGTTACGGCAGTGGCTCTTGGAAGGAAGATCAGTTGTGTCACCTACAGTATAAGCAAGTTCTCCGAAATAATCTCTCCGATCAAGGCGGTGGCTTTGTCCAGAGAACGAGAGAAAGATGCTGCTAATATCAAGCGTTTGTTGGAGGAAGGTGACTTGGTGATTTGCCCTGAAGGAACAACTTGCAGAGAGACATTCCTGTTAAGGTTCAGTGCACTTTTCGCTGAACTCACAGATAGGATCGTCCCAGTTGCGATCAACACCAAGCAAACAGTTTTCTACGGCACGTCTGCTCGTGGCCACAAGTTTTTGGATCCATACTTCGTGTTCATGAACCCTATGCCTACTTATGAGATCACCTTCTTGAACCAGCTTCCTCAGGAGCTGACTTGCAAAGGTGGAAAATCAGCCATTGAAGTTGCAAACTACATACAGAGGGTGCTTGCTGGGACTCTTGGGTTCGAGTGCACTAACCTGACGAGGAAGGACAAGTATTCCATGCTTGCAGGAACAGACGGTATTGTCCAAACCAAGAAGGAAAAGGAAAAGGAAGAGAAGGCTTAGTTTAAGATCAGATTTAAAAGCAGAAAGTTCCATAAAATTTTCTCTATTCTTTTCTCTATAATGTGTAAGAAACTTTTAATCACAAACAGCAATAAACATTGTGACTATGGTAGCTAATATAAATCAATTCAGTTAAACGTATATTGTTATAAACATTGTGACTATGGTAGCTAATATAAATCAATTCAGTTAAACGTATATTGTTGTTCTGAATTACAAATGGTGCATTACTACATTATATCTTTAAAAAGAAGATATTTTTAATTACAAATTAAACGCAATGCTTTAAAAACCGGAACAGAAGTTAAACCTAGACAAGAAGTTTAAGGTTTAACAAATTTAACCAATATATTGACTAAAATTTAAATAAAATTAAAGAATTTGAAATATAATTAAAAAAACTGTCATTTTCTCCCGAGGACGGTTCATTCTTGGCTCTTTAAAAGTCTATTACAATTTCGAGAGTTGATCTACCCTTTCATTACTTGGCATATTGTGCATGGTGAAGGGGTAAGCTTCTAATATGATAATTGACATAGGCTTAGTCCTTTGTGGCTGCGAACTGATTTATCTGGATTTGTGACTCGGTTTCCCAAAGAGGCATCACTAACATGGGTGGTTCGGTGGAGGGCTCAAATGCCAAACTGTCGATTCAGACATATTCTTGATCAATACTTGGATGGTGTTGTGCTTAGGACGGTACAAGATAAACAGTAGTGGTCTCATAATAATGGGGGAGTTTTCACAATTAAAACAACCCATGAACTCGGACGAGGGAGGATGGAGGAGGTCAGTTGCGCTGATGTAGTTTGGCATCAAGTTGTTTGTCCTAGAGCAGCGTTTATAGTGTGGTTGGCGATCAAAAATAGACTGCGTACGAAAGATAGGTGGTTTGGTAGCTTTGACTCGATTTGTGTGCTTTGCAATCAAGTTGAGGAATGTCGTGACCATTTGTTTTTTGAATGTGTTTATTCTAGAGCGGTTTGGAGTCGTATTGTTCATTTGATAGGTATGGTTCTGCCCTCTTATGCCTGGAGTACAATTTTGGCTCTCATAACCAGGGAAACTCGAGCTGGAAGGACTAACGGTCTCATCATCCGGACGTCATTTTAGTTGGTGATATACCATTTATGGAGGGAGAGGAATCGTCAGATCTATAAGCAGCAAGTGAGGTCAAAATATGAACTGGCGGATTTCATTGTTAATATGATTAGAGAGGTCCTTATCGATCCTAGAAAAAATGAAGGTATCAGCGTCGATATGATTTTCGTTTCTTCTCCTTTCTTAGGATTCTACAATGTAGCTGTTTTAATTTTTGAGTAATATATTCTCTTTAAAATTTCAAAAAAAATTTGTCCTTTTCTTATAGAAAAATTTGAAATTTAATTTACAAAGATTGTTAAATGAAAATTATTTATTTATTTTAGCTTATAACAACTTATTAATTTATAATATAAAAAATGAATTCAAGGTCATAAAAGCTTGTTAATAGTTTCTTCTTGAATAATACACCATTCATTTACAAAAAAATATTAATTTACAAAAATTGATCGATTTTTAACAACAAGAATTATTGAAGTAGATCAAATCGAAAAGTTAAAAACTGAATCGAAAATTGGTCGATTTAAAAATTTTACGAGTAAATAGATCGAATCAAGGCGGTGGCTTTGTATATCGACTTTACTACAGTATATCTTTAAAAAGAAAATATTTTTAATTACAAATTAAACGCAATGTTTTAAAAACCAAACCAAAAGTTAAACCTAAACAAGAAGTTTAACAAATTTAAACCTAAACAAGAAGTTTAAGGTTTAACAAATTTAATTGGTATATCGATTAAAGATTAAATAAAATTAAAAATTTTGAAATATGATTAAAAAAGATTGCCTTTTCTTATCAAAAAATTTTAAATTTTATTAAATTTATTTTAGTTTATAAAACTTATTAATTTACAACATAAAAAAATGAATTCAAGGTAATGAAAGCTTATTAATAGTTTCTACTTGAGTAATACACCATTTGTTTATAAAAAATTAAATTTATTAATTTATAAAAATTTATTATTTTTTTACAACAAGAGTTATTAAAATAAATTAAATTGAAAAGTAAAAAATTGGTCAATTTAAAAATTTTACAAATAAATATATTGAATAGATTGAATTTTTTAATAATTAATTAATCAGATAACGCGTGGAATTGTTAAGGGGCTGGTTGGCAGGTTGGTGGAGGTGGGTAAGATTTTAGTGATTCATTGATTTATTGAGTGAATGAAGAAAAGTTGGCGGCCAATAGCTTGCAGGCATCTAAGGCCACCAACCCACAAACTAAAGACACAATAAATACTATTCGGTGATGAACTACATGGAAATAGTTATAATCCTAACAACTCTTATTTTGGTATGGTCACTACTGACTAGATCTCCATAGTTGGAATTCAGAAGCAAAATACATTCAAAAGGAGAGTCATCAACAAGTGTAGTAATTTTCAAAAAGGTTTAGAATATGTTTATGGTTGATTTAGGGGGACGGACCCTCTATTCTTACTCTATCTCATATCTTATTTTATTAAATCTTAATTATATATTTATACGAGTTTTATATAAATAAATAGCTAAGATTTAATAGAATAAAGTTACGGGACAAGGTAAAGGATAGAGGATTGGCATCTGACTTATTGCCTCTTCGTTGTCATGATCTGGCACCTTGCTCACCGGCTCTCTTGCGAGTTCGGTGGAGTTTAAAGATCGCACGTGACATGCTCCAAGCTAGATATTTTACAACAAACAGTTTTTATTACTTATAGTTATTATTAAAAGCCATTAAATTGCATTAATTATTTCGTATATAAAACAATATATTTTAAAAATTATTTCTTAAATTTCTTTTTTCTCTATAAACTTCCACTAAAATTTGAAATTCTAAATTTTTATCAAGAACCGAACCAAGAACTTTAGCCTTGTTTGATAAATGGCTTATCAGCCATTTTTTAGTATATTGAAAGGTTTTAATTATTTGATCTTGTTAAATCATTGATAAATATATTTGATAATTAATTAGTTGAGTTGGTCAATCGAACTCAATTTGTTGACTTTGAGTGCTGAGAAATTAAATGATTAAAAAACTATTATATCCAAAAGTTATTACAAATTACCAAGATAGGAATAGATATAAAAACAATAAGTATATTATTTAAATTTAATATTTTAATTTTAAAATTTGAAATTAAATTAATATCAAATTTGAATTAGAATATACAAAGAGATATCATCTCATTAGGTACGTCTTCCTTTAATTTGGAAATGATGGTATTGACTTCTTTTACTCTCTCTAAATTCTTATGAGAATATTCAAAGAAATACTAAGATATAATTCTTATGTTTTTATAATTTTTTTAAGTTATATTTTTATAAGTTATTTTACACATAAGAGCTAATATTAAATAATTAATTTCACTAAATATCTTTAAATAAAGAATTGATATTATGTGCTGATCAAATCACTTATATTAATTCACTCTCTGGTCTAAATAGTCTAATCTTTTCTTCTTTTAATAAAAGGTCTTCTCCTTGGAAATAAAACTTTCTCGTAAAAGCGATTAACCTTATTTAAAATCTCAATTATGTAAAAAATGATAGGCATCGTTTTTTTTGTGCCTACCAAAGTTGAAATAAATTAATAAAAGTTAAAGATGGTCAGTCATCCCACACATCTCCTATTTATAAATAGGCAGGAGATGAAGAAAGCAAATCATCCCATAAATTTTTTCTCCTATTAAACTTCCCACAAAAATTGAGAGAGAATTTTCCTATTTAGTAAAAGAGTTAGTGTTTTTCTTTATAAAATAGAGAGAGGTTGTACTCCTAAATTTTATAATAAAATTTCTTTTTCTTGCTCGTAATGTTTACCTTAATTTAGGAGTTTTATTCGTCTGTTTATTTCTATTCTTTCAGTCTTATTTAAGTATAAACTTGCTTTAATCCGTTGATTTTTACATCAAATTATTTTCAGGATATAGTCTAATCTTTTCTTCTTTCAATAAAAAATCATCTCCGTCGAGATAAAACTTTCTTGTAACTTGTAAGAGTGATTCTAAGATTTAAACTTCATCCGAGATCTCGATTTCCAGGATTCTCAATGCCTATTTCCAGGAACAATCACCATATGAAGTCCAGTTCAGGGCCATGGTTTATCTTCCTTTTTTCTGGTTTGTGGCAAGTGGGTATTAATGGAGTGACCTATTTCTTCTGATGAACTGGCCGTGGGGGCCAAGTAGTCAGGTACGTGAACAAATGAAGCTTTTCTTTTACTCGGAACCTGCCTGCCTTGGATCTACTAAGAGATTCGTAATTTATATTAGTTAACACGTGCGGCTGACAAGGTATCATGCAACCCATGCCTCTTTGCCCGTCTTCGTCTTCCGCCACCATGTGCACTGAGCCCCACTGAGAGCTTATAAGGTATCATTCAACTAAATCGATTTTTAGATTATTCAAAATCAATTTTTGTATTCTACATTTGACTTAATTTTGGATCGATATTTAACTGTCAAAACCTTCTTTATTAGGAATTTAGAAAATAAATTTCAAAATTTTCTATTAAAATATTTTATTTATAAGTAGGTCGGCCGTGCTAAACCCAAGCTCGGACCTAGAAAGGCGCATGGGTCGATCGGCCCATTCCTCAACGTTGACCTAATCCCTACAGGTATTTACTAAATAAACTCATTATCTCACCATGAAAAAGGTACGACTTCAGAACTCAACTTTTCTCTACACACAACTACCAAAACTCTTACAAAAAGACCGACTTGAGCGTCGGAGGGGTCTCCCGGGAATCAATTCCCGACACGTCATTGTTTGTTTTGCAGGTATTTCACAGCTAAAGTCGCACAAATCATGAATCCTAACAACGACATTCTACCCCAACAAAATCAAACTGAACCAATAAAAATAATATTATTCCTGTAATTATTATGAAAATTTTAGTATGGCATATTTAAAAAGACTATAAAATAGGACTGGACCATGCCTCCTAATTAAAAAAGAAGAAGAAGAAGCATTTACTGGAGATGGGTCCCTAATATTAAATAATCCAAGAATCGTAATAACTCATATTAAAGTCTTCTTCTTCTTCAGAAAGATCGATCCCTTCTGGTGTAAAATAACGTTTGTGATTGGGGCAGAGTGACCTAAGGAATGGGGACCTCTACACCAATGCAATTAACACACAGTATTTTACTGCAGACGACATAAACTAACCTTCGTACATACTTACATTAATTTCATTACTCCGTTATTTCTCAATGACTTGTCTACTTCGCTTCTGCTCACCTCTTTTCATATCTGTGCGTGTCCTTTTCTCATACTTGAAGCTCACAAAGAAAGCTAATGGACTATCTACTTAGTATTAAATGTATCTTGATTTTTACCAGCATTAAAAAATTTATAATCTTTTAAATTCTTAAGAATTTTTATATTTTATAAAGCCTCACCCTCTTAAATTTGTATTAAAAAATAATGATAAAACATAAGTGTTTTGAACAATGATGTTGAGAGAGCAGTTAGTTCGTATAAAGAAATGGTAATAAAAATGATAATGAATATAGTGAGGAAAGAGAATGGATATTATCGTTATAATTATAATGGTTGGTTAAGAGAAATGAATGATTACCATTGCCATTGATAGTGGTTGGTTTGTAAAAATTATTGAAAAATAAAAATTAATTATATTATAATTAATTAATTAAAATAATGTAATTAATTAATTATAATATTTTAATTAATGAATGAATTATATTTTAATTAATTATAATGTAATTAATTAATTTCAATATTTTAATTAATGAATAAATTATATTTTAATTAATTATATTGTAATTAATTAATTAATAACATTATTAGTTAAAGAATACCAAACTTATTAAACCAGAAAAAATCAAGCATTGCTTTGGGTTATAAAGATAGGAATAAATAATGATAACAAAGTTACTATATTGAAAAACAATGGGTATTGGAGGAATAACTCTCATAGAGCAATGTTCAAAAATTAGGAATAAAAGTATAAGTCATCCAATCATAACCTCTTAATAAGCTTTATTTTTCATTCTATATTTATTTCTCTCTCTTCGTACCTACCAAACAAGCACACCTTGATATAACAATTCAGTTAAACTCTTAAACTTAACATAAACTAATAATTTATTACGATAATCTTAAATTATTAATTTAAATTATATTTAATTAATTCGTATTAGTTAAGAACCAAGTTAGATTATTATGTGATATCTAACTGATAATTTGTGACATTCACATCAAATATGTTTCAATTTTATTTTTAATGAAAAATTGAGAGACATTTTTTTTGGAAAGCCTGAAAACTATAAAATTTTAATAATAATAATAATAAAAGCAATTTAAAGATGTGACTTAATAGCTTAAGACAGGATTTTTATTTTATTTTATTGTAATTTTTGTTTCATATCTCATTTTCTTCTATCCAAGCAGGAACAGAAATTAGAGAGATGTGACCTCTAATTTAATCACATCTCTATTTTTTAAGATGTGACTTAAATTCAATAAGGCTCGTACTTAGATATTCAAATCCAATTAAAATAAAGATCAAACTTTATTAAATTTTTTTAGTCATGCTGGATCTGTCGCCAACCTTTTTAGGGCCTAACTAGAACTCTGGCTTAAATTTAGGCCCAAAAAAACGTATTTTGAACTTCAGTGAATAAATTTTAACATTTGGAAGCCTTTAATTTGAACCGCAATGTTTTTAAAATAATCAAAATAAATTATAAGTAGCTGAAAAATTTTAACAGAATTAATTTCTCATTAATTAATCGCCACGTCAACAAAGATAACAATAGAGTTCAGCATGTCTTCGCTTGAGGTTAACGAGCCAAACCCAATTTTTAAAATTTCTGAATTTGAGGCCAATTTGGCCCGGCC
>JANVCL010000005.1:344437-361666 GCA_026546855.1 Erythroxylum incrassatum | reverse complement strand
TTTACTTCACTTACACTACATTAATCCCACTTCACCTAACACTTCATTTTAATCCCAATTTTTAATCCTTCCCCTAATTTCTAATTAATGGCCCAACTCAAAAATAAAAAAACCACAAAACAAGCATAAATAACTATTTAAACAATTCATGCAATTTCAGAAAATCAAGGTCCAACATCTTCACTTTTACTTTATTGTCTAAAAACTCTACAATTTTGTTTTTTTTTCCAAATATGGTAAGTAATAGAGGCCTAACTAATCTTGAGTATTTTGTAATCCGCATGACTTTCCATCTTAATTTTCACCAACCAATTATTCGTTTCCTCCAATGTATTTATTGGTCAATTAATATTCAGAAATGCCTACAACCAACTCCATATATTTTTTGTATACCTGCAATTAATCAAAATATGTTCCAGATTTTTCAACTCTATATTACAAAGCTCATACAATAATGAGTTAATAGGAAACTTGATTTTATCCTTCGTAAGTAATCCACCATTTATTCTCATTCATAGTATAAAGGAGTATGCTGGTCTTATATCCATATCCCATACTAATTTCATCCACTGTACTCTAGGTTGTATTTCTTTTTGTAAAAGGAGTTTACAAGCTTTGGTATTAAACTTCTCGAATTTGGCAGCTATCCATAACACTTCATCCTGTTCTGTCTAATTGCATCTTGGTACCTGAGTCAATATAATTTTTGCTCCCCTATAGTTGTGATATGGCTAATTCCACTTATTGTTGTTAATCAACCTGCTTACCTAGGTACCTGAGAGGACCACAAGTTTCAAGTGTTGGATTTCCATTACTTTGTACAAAGGTTTCTTATAATGCCAGTTGTCAAACCAAAAATGGGTATTGTTACTGTCTCCAATTTTGTGAAACACCAGGCTCTCCATCCACTCCCTTATACCCAAAATGTCCCCTAGAGTCCCGGACATGCCCTGCTTATGCTTTATAGTCCATAAGCTATCATTTTTAATGAATACATTATGTATCCATTTCACTCAAAAGTCCTTCTTTTTGCTGCATAACTACCATAGGTTCTTTGCTAGACAAGCTCTGTTAATCACCTTTGCATAATATAATCAAAGGTCCCCCTCTCTTTCAGTCTACATATTTTACTCCAACTTATTTTGGCTTTGCTTCTGCCTTAATCTGATCCATCTTAAAGGAACTCCCAAAGTTTTCTATCTATCTCTTTGAGCATGCTCTTAGGTATTGAAATATGACTTAACCAGTAGTTGGTAATATTACAGAGGAATGACTGTAGATATGTAAAATTTTTATCTTATTATTTGTAGATAAAGTTTTATCTATTACAATTTATTTCTTATCTTTCTAATATTTAAATTTCATTATAAAAGCCTATAGAATAAAAAACATCGCAGTCTGTAGCATTTTTTTGTGTGTCTTCCCTATTTCTTGTGTACTCTCTCTGTACATCTCCAACATTCCATGTACTGCCTAATAAGATCCCCGATCTCCTTTGGTTCGTTGTCCACCACAACCTTTCCATAATAAGGCTTCCCAGCGATCATTCGCAACAAGACATTGAAAGCCAGCTCTATAAACAAAGATGAGAGCTTTACTCTCATCTCTTGGTCTCCGGACTCTTGGAATAGTTGCTTTAGTAATCACTAAACTTCCTCTTGCAGTCTCCAAACTCTTGGAATAGTTGCTTTAACAATAGCTGAACTTCCTCTTGCAGAGTATTACTATACTTGCTAAGGCGACGGGTAGAAAATAGCTCCGTTGACGTCACCCAGAAGCTTTTGATAGAATCATCCTTACCTTTAGGATTCAACATTACCAAAAATCAAGGAGTGGTAAGAAAGAAACTTCCTGCCCATCACGCCTAAGGTTGCGCCAGTGATCTCCATAGGAGGAGAGTCCAATGGTCATGTAATTGTAGTGAAGGTGTTTCCTAGCAATCAAACAAGGGCGATTTGCAAAGATGATATCATTCTTAGAGAAGCACTCTTCAACTGCAGATAGTGAAGAGACTACAAGGACTTTACGCGTACCAAATAGGAGAAGCAATACATCACCATATATTGTGCATGTTGGAATGAATTGTTTGGTAAAACCTGCTATGTTGAAGCTAGCTGAAGATCTTGCAATGTCAATCAAGCTGAAGAAGAAAAGAAGAGTGAAAATTAAGTTGAATTATCCTAGATTTGTCAGAAAAATAAAGTTGATGATATTGGGCATAATTCAAGGCTGCATGGTTCAAGGAAATGAAGATCAATTTCAGATGAGAGAAATTCAATGGAAAAAGGAAGACAAGGGCAGGATGAAAGCAGCGATGAAGAATTGAAAATGTGCAGATTGAAGGGAAGTTCAGAATTTGTAGCAAGGAAAAATCAAATGAAGAGATGCAGAGTAAGAGGAATGAAATAGCTGAAGCAAATTAAGTTAGATTAATTAGCATAATCAAGAGTTGTTAAAGTTAAGCAAAAGGGCAGTTGGTCCATGCATCAAGCATATCACTCTCATGGCCTGACAATCAAATTTGGATGTCAGGATTTTGTTGGCTGAAGCATTAAAGGTTATTAAAGACTTCAGATTTATGTTTTTGCAAAGAAGACAAATTGGATACTTTAGTGTTTAGCCAAATAAAGAAATGAGTGTACTAGACTAGCTTTTACCATCAATTCTTGTTTTTATTTTTCAGCTATTAGAAAAAGTTTTATCAGAAGTAGAGAGCATATATATGAAGCTCATGTTTTACTTTTCCAGCAGAGAGCATATAAGAGAAAAACCATAAAACTTTCAATACAAGTTCATCATTCAAGTTTCAATTTGCTTGTTATGTCTTTCCTTTAATTCTCAGTAGTAAGTGAGTAGTTGAATAGAAAAGTGAAGAGAAGCATTAGTTGATATTGTTCTGTTTTTCAAACCTAAAGCTAGTTTCGTATGAAAATATCAAACCTTCCAATATACTTATTTTTCAATTTAGCCACTTTGTTATGTTTTGTTTTGTCAATTTTGTTGAGTTTCCATAAGCAAATTAGTCCACAGAAGAGTGAGTAGCTAGCTAAGGCAACACATACACAAATAGAGTTTTTTTTCAGAAGTTTATTTTCGGTCCAAAGAGCAAATACATCATTTCTAAATACACCATACATACATACTCAAATCTGTGTGAGGAATCAAAGTTGCAATATTTTTACATCATACATTCAGTGAATTACAAAGTCAAGATTAAAAGAGGAATTTAAGAAGTTTGTTGCAGCAGAGTTACCTCTTGTATTGGAGCAGACGTAAACAGTGCACAAGGTGTTTGACAAAAGGTTTCAACCAACATTGTTTCTCGACAGGTTGTGCAGTGAAGGAGCTATCATCAACCTTCGAAGGAGCATCTTCAAGAATGTGATGCTCGTATGCATTACAATGACCTTCTGTTCGACATGCATGCTTTATAATGAAATGATTAATTTCTAAATTCAATATACAGGTTTGATCCCCATCTCGCAACCCATGCCCCCAATTGAAGTTGTTATCCAAGTCCAAGGGAATATTAGTAATGCCTGAGCTGCTGAAGTGGTAAGATTGTTGTTTAACACAACTTTCTAATAGACATTTCTGATTGACTTGTGTAAAAAAGTTGCTGCTTTAGAACCTGGTAACTGACTGAGCAAAGTTTGAAGGACCTGATGATTTCTTAAACATGCAAGGCTAATATGTCTGCAGTTGTTGTTGCTTAGGTATTCATTCATTAATTGTGTTATATGCAATGAATTGAATTTTCCAATAGGGTAATGCAAAAGGAAGTTAATTATGACATATGAACTTCCAGAAGGGGTAAACGATAATCCAATCCATTGAGTGCTCCTTCTTTATTCTATTTGTTCATTTCCTCCTGGGAGATCTATATACTGAAATGACAACAGTTATTATTTCTGTGCAATAACTATTGCTATTCATTTCTCATCCTGGCACTCCTTATACAGGTTATTAGACATTTTGATGGTTCCAAGGCTTGACGTAGTTGTTTGTGAGGGTTGCCCCAGACAGTAAAACTTCTTTAGCGATCTTAACTTTATGCTCTATTGTTTATCTAATGTTGAATGAATTAATGTTCAATGGAATAATGTTTAATTCTTTTTCTTAGGCTTGCTTTGTTTATTTGCAGGCACTGGTCTTCACGGCATGGATGAATTTGTTCAGTCCCAGCTTGTGCTCGTAGTAAGCTTCAGACATGGAATAATATCTTTGAATGTGATGCACATGTAATGTTCTGCATTACTGGCTGATCCTTGTTTCTTGAAACATTATGAATCTTACTGAGTTGGAGTTGCTGAGTTGCTATTTCTGCAGGGTCTAACAATTGTTAGACTTAGAGAAGGTGGAAATTTACTGCAAGAATACTTCGTGGGAAAGATACAACTCTTCTATACTGACAGCTAAATAGGATGCTTGTTTTATATCCCTGCTTTTGGTGTTCGTGAGATTTGGTGAACTGTGACTTATTACTTCAATTTTCTACTAACATTAATGTATAATTGGAACTTGTGTTCCCTTTATTAAGACATTTGGTTAAGGATTGGAGAAGTGCTAAACCTATGGTGGTAAGTTATGCCATTTTGTGGATCATGAAGCAACCTAAAAGTGAGAAAATGAAAGTTTTCTGTTTGATTTATTGCAGTTGCAGCTAGTTCTAGCTTCGATAAGTGCTACTTTTCTGCAATCATATCTTTTATACTCTGTTTTAATCTCAACAATGCCAGGAGCAGCCTCCGAAATTACTTATTAAAAATCCGACAATGAATCAAACAGGTCTACATTGACACGAGACATGGGATATTAAGCACAGATCTGCACGACTCAATATCGCCTCCTGGAAAAGGTGGGAAGCCCCTTTGGAGCAGATGATCTAGGTAATTTAACATGCCTTCTTTCTTTTTCATGTTAGTGTTTGCTCATGCATGTAAATGCACGTGTGGAAACTTGTTTACTCACTAGAACAATGCTTAGGATGTTTTCAATCAGACCATATTTGAACCTTTTTGCAGAAATCATTGTTTATCTTTTCTCGAGGGATACTATCAAGACCCTTTTGACTTTTTGCAGCCATTGGCACCTATACCATCTTGAATCTTATTTTGTCCCAGCAATAGGACATTCTATGACCATAAATGGCAAAATCTGTAACTCCTCTAGTGTCTTTTGCATTCATGTCCTGATAAACTGTAATGATTGGTAACCAAACTTTTAATGCATTCCCTAAGAAAGTGATCATTGTGCACTGTTGGTTATTGAAATCGTATATATATATATATATAAAGAAAAGAAGGGATTTCCTTTTCATGAACATTATAGAACTTTTTTTCCGTTGCTTTGAATTTTGTCCTGCTAGAGCCAGTTGTTTTCAGTCCTGTTCCATTGTGGGCAAAACTTGAAAAGGATTTCACGATTGTGGTTGAGTTGATTGTTCTTCTGAGAGCCTGTTCTGCGGACCCCTTGTTTTAGATTGGTCAATTTTTAGTGTTTCCCTTTCCTTTTACACCAGTTGTGTCATGACAGATTGCACTAGTGAGTGGTTGGAACTGGAAGGAGCAAATAAGGTTTACATCCGATTTTCAGCCCGCGGGGACCATGGCTGCTACGACTCCGACCGATCATATCCAATGCCTAAAGCTGCTGATAGCACACGCCAGAGCTTGGATCCTGTACAACCCTCAAGTGCTCCTCCTTACAAGAGAGCCCTTGAAACAAAAAAAAGGAGCATGTTCTGGTAATAGCATCTGACAACTTGAAAGGCTTTCCTTGAATATGCGCTCTTGGAGATACAATTATCATCACCATGTTTAGCTTTTCTCTTCATTTCCCTATCATTATTAATAAGTTCCATTTGAGACAAATCATCTTGAAGGAGGTACCTCATACTTATCTCTCCATTATTATTGAGGATGGTGAAAGATGTAAAACATATTTGTCAGACAAAGTTTTGAATCATTCAAACTCGTGCACGTGTTATCATTGTGTTTCTTGGACAAACTTATGAAAGAAAGTTGCAATGTTAATGTTAACATTTCAATAAAGCTAAAAATGAGTGACCCTTTATGGCCATGAATGATGGTGACTCGACCTCCTCGAGTGTTGGATAGGCTCGACACTGTAAGGATGGTCTATGCATGGAGTTGTCTGCCTCCCTTAGCTGTAATGTGGGATTGATGTTGTCTCCAACATGTAATACAACTAATTAGGGTAATAAGTAAATTTTTTTGGATTAAATACACTTGAATCTCCTAGAGTTTGTATTTTTCTTTTTATTTCAATCATTGAGTTTTAAATCCTTATTTATTTTTATCTATTTTATCTAAAATTATGTAATATTAAAATTCTTAAGTTCTAATATGATGTTATTTTAAATTTATATATAGAAGAAAAATTAATGAAATATGGCGGAAGAGGTTGTATGCTAGTTAAATAATATCACTAGAGGAAAGTAATAGTCTTTAAGGTAAAACCGTAAAAGACATACAAAATTCTGAATTTTTTAAAAATATTTGAAAATTTCATTAATTTTTTAAATTATACTCTTATAATTTTTAATTTTCAAAAGAATTCTCTATTAAAATTGGATTAAAAAATAACAATAATATACATGCAATAACATTACACTTAGACTGATCAAATGATGGTTACATGACTATTCAACTCAATTATTAAACTCTAATTAAATGACTCAAGCTAATAATTTATTATAATTATTTTAAATAATTAATTTAAGTAGAGTTTTAATTAGTTTGAGCCTAGTTTAAAAGCTAAGATGAGTTAACATGTTACTGATATTTGATTAGTCCACATTTAATATTTATATTATATATATTTTATCGTTATTTTTTAACCGAAATCCAAGACAAAGAGTTTTTTCGAGAATTTTAGAAACTAAAAGATTTTTAAGAGTTACTTAACTATAATAGATACTTGTGGCTTTTACCCATCTTTTAAAATCTGAAAATTAAAATAAAAGAAAGAATGAAATTAATGAATATTCTTTGGTAAGAATGATAACGAATTCCTTAAATGTTTTGAATATTCTCCTTTTTTTTTCAAAACTAATTAAAAAACAATGAGAAAACATACACCCTTTCCAAAATCTTAATGTTCATACTTCATAACCTCACTACATTTAATTTCATGAAAGCCAATTTCATGAAATCCAATTGAGAATTCTCAAGAGACAGTAGTACTAACATCAATCAAATTGAAAAAGAAAGAAAGAAAGAAAGAATCAACGCCTACTCCATGCGACACAGAAGCTTGATTTAGGTGAATGGTTAAAAAAAGGGTCAGTAGGTCCCTTGTCTTTTCAAAAGCATTGTCATGGTACTGTATCCTGATTACCTTAAAAGATGAAAAACATTGACCATATTGGATTTCAGATTTGAAACTTTGCTAAATCGATATATCATAATTTTTCGTAATTATATGAATATTATTCGAAATTGTGTTGACATCATTCGGAATCATCAAAATCATGCGATATAATTTAAAACTTATACATAAAAGCAAAGATTAAATGTAAGTTTGAGAATTCCACCATAGGAGAAGCTTAGGAACACTAATTAATCAACTAATCATATCATCAAGCTCCCATTCTTTTTCATGTACAAACATTTGTGTAATATATATATAGATATCAATATGCAGAAACTGAATTTGACCTAGACAAAGAAGACGACGAGTTCAAGAACTCGATGCAATCTTCTATGGCTTCAGCTCTCTGTGAATCAAATGTATCAGCAAGTGATCTTGATCTAGCCAAACACGCTGAGGAGGACACTTTACCTGATGATGTCTTCCTCTTGGTGGAGGCAAAACGTAAAACTCTCACCACCTTAGCTCCAAGGTGTCTCAGTACCCTCGCCGGTGATAACCTGGAGCTTTTTGGCAGTCTGAAGCTGAAAATTCCGGCGACCCTTCTCTTGTTTCCTCCTAATATGCTTCCAACCCCATGCTTGAGGAAGATTGATGTTTTATTGTCGTTGACCTCAGGACTGAAACTCACTCTCTTACTTGCTCTACTTGACATTTTATATATCTGAATATGACGTGACCTAGTGTAGATGTAAGAGAGCTTCTGACGAAGAATGAAGATGAAGATGAAGATGGAGATGGAAGGAGTAGTGATGAGATAAGAGAGAAGAGGGAAGTTGTGAAGATTGTGTGGAGTATTTATTGATGAATCAAAAGATGGGAAAGAGAAGATAAAGAAAAGATTGAATATTTGATGAGAGACCTGTTCTTGGAAATTTATACTATATGTCCAAAGTGTTTGACTGTAAAGACAAAGCAACCTGTTATGCTTTCCTTGTAAGTTTTGACCAGAGAATTTTCCAAAAGAGTTATTATTATTATTATTATTATTCGTATTTTTATCTTAGAATTTAAAATAATAAATTATGAGCCATATTTTATAAATAATTTATTTTATTTTATATCCTTTTTTATATTGGACAAATTCACTTGCAAATTCCTAACATCTCTTTTTAAGTATTTAATTTAATTTTATTATTTTTATGTTATAAGTGAAAAAAAATCTTATTTTGCCTCTTTTTAATCTTTATAAGTGTCACCTTATAAAAAATAAAATAAGATAAAATAGAATCAGGTTAAGAGTAGACTCTAAGTATATGTCATTTCTACCTTTGCCAATATATATAATGAGTTGAAACATTATGTTTTTATCAAAGTATTCCAATCCTGTATTTCAGTTAATTTGATTTATATATTTATGTAAATTTTACGTAAATATATAAATAAGACTTAATAAAATAAAGTAGGAAATAGTAAATTAGGGTGTCTAATCTTTATATATAACATCATTTTTTTTGTTTTAATGGCCTTTTCTATGTTACCCTTTTTCAAATTTCAATGTTATTTGAACTTTGTAGGAGTGACTGTTGATCAGTATACCTAGCACTGTGTGGTCTGTGAAGACGAAGTAAGTACAAAAAACAGTAGATATCAAGAATCCAACGTAAACTAACAAAGAAGAAAATAGATACGGGTTTTGGTCAAAAAGCAATAATAAGAAATGGTGGAGCCATGAGAAAGGAGGGTAAGATGAGTAAATGAAACAGAGCAAGAAGAAGAGGGAACAAAGGCAGACAAGAATTGATCCTCTTCTTATCAGCGTTGCTTTTTAGGTGCAACTGTCAGGACCCTAAACCCCTTTCTTTCTTGATTCTGTTTACAGTATGGACTAATCAGCTCCTCACTTTACAAGAGCCCCGTAACTGAACTTGGGAGTGCAGGTGAATCGGTGAAAGATTTTTTTTAATATAAGTAAGTTCGTAAGTTTGAATCGTTCTTGTGTATATAATTATTTAAAATTTTAAATTAGAGCTTTATCTTTTACATAAATTCTGCTCGATTCGAGTAAGGATTAGTTTAAGAATAGATAGCTTAAAAATATTTTTCTATAATTAAAATCTTCCTTAAACAACTCGTGATCAACCAAAATACTGTAACCTATTGTTTTACTATAACATTTCTTTGTATCTAGGAACTCTAGGAAGTTAGGGTTTGGCGTGTGAATTAGGGTAAGCTGCCGTAGGAACCCTAGGAAGTTAGGGTTTGGCGTGTGAATTAGTAAAGCAATCGGTTATGGTGGTCCTTTGACTGGGGAACATTACGGCTCTGTGTTTGTGTTATTTCCTTTTCCTTTCCCTTGGAAACTACGCATCACAACGCTGTCATGAGAATGGAGGAATGAGGCTGGCAAGTGCAATCACACCTTCGCCTTCAGGAATCCAAGATTTTCAGGAATGATAAAAGAGGAAACGATCCTAGAACTCCAGGATTCCACCTTTCCTTTTTCTTTTTCTTTTTATGTTCTAGTATTTATAAGAGGGATAGCCCAAAAAATTACCAATTAAACCTAATTACTTTTATTTCCACAATTTATCTAATTAATTATAGAGTTAATTCATCCGATATTGTTTAATTATTACATAACTGTTTTGCTGGTTTGTATTAATTTTTGTTTATTTATAGTTAATAATAATGTTGAATTAAAATTTAAAAAATTTAATATTATATCATTTTGAATTGATAAATAAATAGAAAATTAATGATAAAAAATAATTAAATAATATCATAAGAAATAACTAATAATTGTCAGAATATAAGAATTAAAATGAAAAAAATATTTAATAACAACATACCACAATTCATTTAACTGTTAATTATAATATTATCCTCGATAATTTTTTTTATTTGTTTGAGTTTAAACCATAGTTTTAACTTTCTTCTTTGAAATGTTCTTAAGAATCATTTACTCTAATCTTTTATTATATTGGAAAGTTAGAATTTTGGATCTAAGTGACATAAGGATTTGCATTCTTCTTTTAACATATTGAGTGTGTGTTTCCTAATCAATGAAAATGTAAATAATCAAAACTCAAGTTAGTTATCATTACTGTTGACTCACAAGTCACAAGAATGATCATTTCTTTTGAACTTTTTAACCTATTTTCACTAGACTAACACTCTATGGTCAAAATTCAAGATCTATAACAATTTGACATTAATGATGTACAACAAAGTTTAAGGAATGATTCAATCCTAGTAATTATTTAAAATTTTAATACAATATAAATTTAATCAAATTGAAAACTAAGAGTTTTAAAATTTAAATATGCTTAAGAACCTTGAACTTTCTGTAATGACATGTTTGAAGTATTATTTTGACTCGGGAAAGAATTTTATTCTTATATTTTGTCAAACAAAGAGTTGACAAAAATGAAAATTGAAAAAGGGTTCAATTGAGAAAAAAAAGTTTCCCGACTGACTTAAATGATATCAACTGCTTGAATTTAACCCTAATTTTTAGATCAAGCTCGAGCAACTTAAATTTTAAATGGATCGAATATCAAAATGCATTTTAGTTAGTTAACTCTTCAACAATTAAATAAAATAACATCATTTTATTTAAATTAATTCAAAATACATTGCTTCCAATTGGTCCAACTGAAAATAAGCTCTTGAACGTCATTCTATTTAAATTAATTCAACGGAATCAAATTGAAATTGTCAATCAACTTAAATTTAATACGTTGACTTCCAATTGGTCCAACTGAAAACAAGCTCTTGAATGTTCATAAAATGTAACAAAAGAAAGAAAATCTCTTAACCCTGTCAAATTGTTGATGCTCTAGGACATTTTGTCAAACAAAGAGTTGACAAATATGAAAATTGAAAAGGGGTTCAATTGAGGGGAAAAAACTATCCGAAGTAACTAGAATGATATCAACTGCCTGAATTTAACCCCATTTTTAAGATTAAGTTCGAGCAGCTTAAATTTTGACTAGATCGAATATCAGAATGTCATTTTAGTTAGTTAATTCTTCAACCATTAAATAAAATGATGTCATTTTATTTAAATTAATTAAACCAAATCAAATTGAAATTGGCAATGAACTTAAATTTAATACGTTGACTTCCAATTGGTCTAACAGAAAATAAGCTCTTGAATTTTATTTTATTTTAATTAATTTAACTGAATCAAATTGAAATTGTCAAGCAACTTAAATTTAATACATTAACTTCTAATTGGTCCAACCAAAAACAAGCTCTTGAATGTTCACAAAATTTTAAAAAGAAAGAAAATCTCTTAACCCTATTAAATTGTTGATGCTCTAGGGCATTTTGTCAATCAAAGAGCTTGCAAAAAAGAAAATTGAAGAAGGGTTAAAAAAAATCTATCCCAAGTGACTCAAATGATATCAAATGTCTAAATTTAACCCTAGTTTTAAGATTAAGTTTGAGCAGCTTGAATTTTGACTGGATCGAATATCATAATGTCATTTTAGTTAGTTAATTCTCTAACCATTAAATAAATGACGTCAGTTTATTTAAATTAATTCAATTGAAATTGGCATTCAACTTAAATTTAATACATTAACTTCCAATTGGTCTAACCGAAAACAAGTTCTTGAATGTTATTTTATTTAAATTAATTCAACCTAATCAAATTGAAATTGTCAATCAACTTAAATTTAATATGTTGACTTCTAATTGGTCCAATCAAAAACAAACTCTTGAATATTCACAAAATGTAACAAAAGAAAAAAAATCTCTTAACCCTGTTAATTTGTTGATGTTGTAGGGCATTTTGTCAAACAAAGACTTGACAAAGATGAAAATTGAAAAAGGGTTCAATTGAGGAGAAAAAAAACTCTCCCAAGTGACTCGAATGATATCAACTTCCTAAATTTAACCCTAATTTTTAGATCAAGTTCGAGCAGCTTCAACTTAAATTTAATGCGTAGAGTTTCAATTGGTGCAACAAAAAACAAACTCTTAGATGTTCACAAAATGTAACAAAAGAAAGAAAATCTCTTAACCCTATTAAATTGTTGGTGCTATAGAGCAACTTGGTCCATACCCTCCAAAGGTTCCAAAACTAAAAACCCCTTTCACCTGTCACTCTTGAATTTATCTGTTGCAACCACTCCCTTTGAAATTGGTAGACACCAAGCCATTAATGGCCTAGTTCACAAGTCAAAATCTTAGTGCCCCACTGTCTTCATTTTTCAAAACATTAACATACATTTTATATCTTCTCAAAATCATTACTTACCATAAACATACTTCAGTTTTTGATACCTACTTGATTAAAAATGTTAAGCTCATCTTATCACACAAAAGACTTTCATGTCATTGCACTTCTAAATATACTCGTAATTATTGTATTGGGCTCGTAAAGCTTGCATTTCATTTGACAAAGACTTGATTTAACTTTCAAGAAATGGGTGAAATTGTTGATGAAAGCAAGTGAAGTGGCCCAACCATGGCCGGAAGACACATTACAAATCCAAGACAAACTAGGCCGTAATTGGTACACTAGGTAGGCCTAATCACCGACAAGATGGCCCTTTCACGTTGACAAGATGAACCCAATGAATTTTATAATCACGATCCACACACCTCGTTTTGCTAAATAATTAAAAAATTTAATTGATTGGAATGATTTAAATGTTAAATTTTTGAACGGTTTAATTTTTTTATTTAATATTTAATTTTTCAGCTTGATTTAAGTTAATAATTTTTGTTAATAAAAATCAATCAATTTATGAATTTTTGTAAAATAATAAATTCTTATAAATTAAAATTAATTAATTATCATTTAACAGTCTTTTAAATTAAACTTCAAATTCGACCATCTTTTTAAATTATATATTAAATTTTTTAATTTAATTTAATTTTTAAATAGTCTAATATTAATTAATTTTTTTAAATTTTAAACCTTTTATCTTATTAATTTAAATTTCGGTCCGAAACACCTTTAATTTCTACCAAAAAGACTCTTGTCGTACAAGAGAAGAAGAAATATTTATGTGATAATTTAAACGACAGTGAATGGGAAACGAAGCAAGTAAACCAAAAACACCAAGTTTCATTTGACTTTTAAGACAAAATAAATTAATCATTGAAAAATCGAAATGGTTTAATTTTTATTTCAGTTTTCTAAAATTTTAGTTTAATTTAATAATTTTTATTGTTTAAAACCATCAGTTTATTAAATACTCAATTAGTTTTATAAATTAATTTATTTTTTATAAATTATAATTAATTAATTAATTTTTATTTAATATTTTTTAATTAAAATTAAAATTATTCGATAGATAAGAACAATTATTTTAATCATATTTCACTATTTTAAATTTTATTCAATCTTTAATTAATTTTATAATTATATAATATGAATTAAAACTTTGAAATCTTAAATGTGTACCTTGCAATTCAATTTTTAAAACATTTAAGTAAATAATCACATAAGATAATATAAAATGATCCCAAATGATATAAGATTATCTTCAAAGGTTATCTTCAACTAGATTATGCCATGGAATCTTCTTTATCTAATCAAACACGCTTCATTAAGTTGAAACTAATAATAATAATTGTTTGACATTTTTAAATCTTAAATTTTCTTATTTTATTAATTTAATTTTCATCATATTTTTAAAACATTGCTCAAAAGTAATCATTCTCAAGGTAGAATGAGTGGGAATCAGACAGATAAGAGATGGGGGGAAAGGATGGTTAAGTTTTTAGCTTTCTTGAAGTCTGCAGACCAGAGAGCACTGCATTAGCTGTATGAATCCAGATTTGGATACAGTAGAAAATATGGCCTACATTGAGTGGCCCAAGTAAAGTTTTCACATAAAATGCCAAAAGCAAAAGACAAGTAGAGGAAATTGCTTACCTGGAGGTAAAATGTCCTGTTTGTGCAGATATGGAGGGATTGTGAATTTTCAGTACTTTCCTCCATGTGCTCTTGCCCTTTCTTTCTCAAGAAAACTATGAGGGATTGTGAATTTCTAATATATGAATCTCTAATTTAGTCTATAAAATACTATTAAGATACGAATCAAAGATTTCACGTGTCATTTTCTTGATAGAACTTATGGTACTTGTCCTCGGAAGAAAATTACTTTTGATAATTCCTTGATTTAAAACAATTTCAAGTTCCATTCTTCAAATTGCAGCTTTTCATTTTCTTAGGTCTTTTAAGCATTTTTTAGTTTTATATTTTGTAAAAATAGTTTTTTAACATTAATTAAAGATGTAATTTTAACTTAGGGAGTGTTTGGTTAGTTGATGTGAGAAGAAAATAACGAGTAAGGAATAAAAAATTATGTTTGGTAATATATAATGATTGCCCCCTAAGGGTGGTCGAGTTAGTGGAATGGTGGGCATGGGGGCAAAAAATTCTGTTTTTAGATCTCCCTATCTATACTCTTTCGGTTGAGCCTGTCGTATAGAACTTGCCTAGTACGAAGTATCTAGTTAGCGTGATTTAAAGACTATTGCGTCAATCTAAAAGTTTATCCAGTGCGCGTCCAAATGATAGCGACTACAGGTTTCTCTATTTTCAAAAAAAAATTGATTAGATGAACACTATTTTTGTGTCCCCTTTTAGGGCAATATTTCATACTTATGATATAGTGAGAAATAGAAGTCATATTTATTTCCACTTCTTCCTATATTCATTATAATTCTTATTACCATTTTTCTGAGTAAACCAAATAGACCCTTAACATTAAATAAAACATTATCGTAATTTCTTTTATCACTTTTGCACTCCATTTAAAATATAATAAAATACTATTTTAGTGATGTTAAAATATAAAATAATATGTAAGAATTTATTTGAATAATTTACAAGAGGATAATTGATTAAAAATGAAAATACTTGAAAGTGTTGGAAGAGCCAAAGTTTGACTTCTATTTGAACCCAATCTAAACAGTTTCGTGTAGACTATCCTTTACTTGCATCATTTTGGTTTGGTCTTGATCATATAACTTGTAAAGTTGGGATGATAAACTGTTCATTTTATGTTCCACTTACTGTTGTTTCACCACAAAATTTGAAGAGAAGGACAAAAGGTACAATATCTGAATCATCTTTTTTGTGGTCAAAAACCAGATGAAAGTGATACATTAACCAATAGAAGCTTGAAGATTACCATTCAAAGCAAATAAACAAGATTTGGTAATTGGGATTAGGGATTGGACAGGCATCATAATCCATGAAGATCCCAAGTCAAAAAAGCTTCTTCTCCTTCTCTTTTAATGGTTTTCATGAAGCAAATGGTTTGATTACAGAGATAAGAAACAAGTGGATTGAACAGGCCGAGTTGGCCACTCCCATCTAATAGGAAACAAGCCGAAGTGGAGGACTTGTCGTCGTATCAGCATATGCTTTCCAAGCACTCAATTTGATGCCGTGCCACTTCAAGTTCCAACTTTGAGAAAGAATATCCATTGCTTTGCTTATTGTATCTTCACAGATTACCTACCAAAGCACAAAACATTTCTCTCTTAACTCGTAATTCGTTACTCAAAAGCACGCAATTCCTACATAATAGTATAGTACCTAACTCATCATCATGACACCAGCATCTTCTCTATCTATAAATTCTACTCTCTCTCCTCCTTTTTCATCTACTTGTTCTTCTGCTTCTTGGTCTTTCACCTCTTCAAGTTCTTATTTTTCTTCTTTCCCACCTCCAAGTTCTCTTAGATTTTCAAGTATTGGTTCTTTTAGAGCAAAACCCGTCAATCTTTGTTGTAAAGGTTGTTGCTTTAGACAATCCAAGGGTCTGAGAAGAAGTGAAAGGCATAAAAGACGCCATCATTGTGAAGCTAAAGGTCATAGCAACATGACTATTACGGAGTTTATAGAAGAAGAGGCAGAAAACCCTCCTCTTTTGCTTGATTCAGAGACTAGTTCTAGACCTCGGCGCATTGCCCTCTTTGTCGAGCCATCTCCTTTTGCGTGAGTATCCTTTTCTGCTTTTGTTTGATTTTGGAGTTCTTGTTTGTTGTTGGCTTTCCTTTGAATGGTTGATCTTGTAGTTGACTTGGTCTCTTCGATTGAATCGACGTTGAACTTAAATGTTTGTTTAGCTTGGTCTGTTTCTTTATGAAAATGTTGGTGTTGGGTGTTCACTAGCTGAGAGGTTTCTTTACCTTCTGTCTCATTTCTGGCTAATACAGAAGTAAAGTTTGGATCTAACTTGGCAACTTTTCCGATTTCTCCAGGTTTTGTTTATTTGAGTGGATTCATCTATACTTTTACGATTGTCTCTTTTGGTTTGTGGTCATGTAGATTTTACTGGTAAAATAAGCAGGTTCTCTGTCTTTGCTACTTTTGACTGCTGGTTTTGTGTAGCCGACAATGTGTTTGTTGATTTGCTGTTTTGATTCTTTTTTCCATTCCTTCAGAACCTTAGCTTATTCTAGATTGTTATTAGGCTGTGACTCACACAGTCACACGAGCAAGGGAAGTGAACCCTTGTGGGCCTTATCCCCTAAGCGCTATTACTGAGTTACTAGCTCTGGTGGATTTCAGAATCTTACTTTGATCCAATGGTGACTTGCTTATGTTAGTTTGCATTGAACTCATTGAAAATTAACATTGTTTGGCTGCATTTTCTGCACCTTGTAGTCTTGTGCATATATACTGTTTTCTGTGACTAAGCGTATCTTGTACAAAGCCTTTTGCTAGTATTATTCTCCATCATTGTGAGATGCGCTCAGCTGATTTGTTTTTCACCATCCTTGTGCATTCAATATCAGTAAATTGGTCTGTGTAGGTCCTTTTGATGAATTTCAGTTGTTGAGTTTATTGATTTAGAAGACAAGTTCAGGATTCATGGGTGTGGTTCATTACCTTCTTCCTGAATGCCGTTACCC
>JANVCL010000005.1:327984-344337 GCA_026546855.1 Erythroxylum incrassatum | reverse complement strand
TACCCCCCCCCCCCCCCCCCCCCCCCTCTTTACAGATATGTATCAGGGTACAAAAACCGGTTCCAGAATTTCATCAAGTACTTGCGCGAAATGGGAGATGAGGTAATCTCTATTTACCATTTCTCAACTCGGGCGTGCACATGTCATAAGACACTTATGCGTCCAATACCCTTCGCTAGATTGCCATTTTGATGGAATGTTTTCACATTGATAAACCAACATGTTGGCTTGCTAACCACGACATAGGTGATGGTGGTAACAACACATGAAGGAGTACCTCAAGAGTTCTACGGGGCGAAGCTGATAGGCTCAAGGAGGTTGATACTCTTATTTTCAACTTTAACATCATTATAGTATCATTTAAATGGAGAAGTTGATAAGTGCAAGTTACCAGCTACAGAAAGCTAGGTTTTCTTCTAACGCGCACCATAGTTCTTATCGCAATTTCTTAACTAGTTGTTATACCTACTCTAACTATCCATTGGATTTTCCCTTTTCCTGCTTAATAAGTTGTCTTTGTATTGATAATCTGTCCTCTTTAGTTTCTACTTCAAACTATATTATGACTGTAACATGTAAAAAACCTGCAGTTATTGCAATTCCTTAGTGTTAATCCTACATTGTAGGTACCTTTTTATGGTTCTCAAGAGTTCCCTTTTTCTGCAGCTTCCCTTGCCCTTGGTATCAGAAGGTGCCGCTTTCATTAGCACTTAGTCCGAGGATAATTTCAGAGGTTGCACGATTTAAGCCTGATATTATTCATGCATCCTCTCCTGGAATAATGGTAACCTTTTCATTTGAAGAACTTAAACATCATTCATTGATGGGTAGAATCGCTCACTGTTTGCAATGTCTACTTCAGGTTTTTGGTGCACTGGCTATTGCAAAGCTACTGTGTGTTCCCATTGTTATGTCCTATCACACCCATGTCCCTGTGTATGTCTTCTTGTATCCATGCTCGTCTGAAATTTTCTGCAGTCACTTGTTTATGGTCCTTTGTTATGCTTCTGTGTTTCATTTGCATTGGATATGGCAATAACTAATACCTTTAGATTGATTTTTATTTTGGTTCTCAGGTACATTCCAAGATACACATTTAGTTGGCTGGTGAAACCAATGTGGTTGGTTATAAGTATGTAAGCCCTTCATATTGTTCCTTTAATTTCACCGAAAATGAAAACGGATTAGATCTCACTAATACTCTTTTTCCTTGCCATCAGAGTTTCTTCACAGAGCAGCTGATTTAACACTTGTGCCATCAGCTGCAATTGCAAAGGATCTTGAAGCGGCTAGAGTTACAGCAGGTGGAGTTAAATTTCCAATTTTCTGGCGATTTCTACTTTAAAATATTGCACTGAACTTCTTTTGCTCATCTGCATTTTGAAGAGTTTGTCTTGTAAGATTTTGGTTAACTATGAGATGATATCACAGTGTGCTACATTCCAGATCATCATACTTACAATGTTGCCTCTTCCTTTGCGATCTCTGAACACAAACGTAATAAACTGGCTTTGCCCTTTCTGTTTCCAGCTAATAAGATCCGTCTTTGGAATAAGGGTGTTGATTCCGAAAGCTTCCACCCTCGTTATCGCTCTCACGAAATGAGGCTGAGATTGAGGTGAGATTAGTTCTTCCTATCTTTTTTGTCAATTTTGTTACAGATCCTTGATGAACTTTTCTGAGTGCTGGTTTTTGTTCTGAACAGTAATGGTGAACCTGATAAACCATTGATAGTCCATGTTGGCCGACTGGGAGTCGAGAAGAGTTTGGATTTTCTCAAAAGGTATCGATGCATTTTCTCTTTCTCACATGTCGACACACGTACACACATTTAGAATTTCAGAATACCAACAACCATAATTTGAGATAGTAGTTCATGTTTTGGAGTGGTATGTCTGTGATCTGACAACCTCAGATTCTTTATAAAATTAGTGAACACAGTTTGTAGGCTCTAACCATTCAAGAATTTGATTTGTCAGTGTCATGCAAAGACTTCCAGGAGCACGAATCGCATTCATCGGAGATGGTCCATACAGGTAATTCAATATTGAGATGGTAGTTCTTTCTTATCTCAGCAGTTCACCTCTTTTTCATTGCATATTAACTTTGTTGAATGTTTCTACTTTGCAAAGATGAAGATCATATAGAATAATGTTTGCCATTTTCTGAGATGGTTGTCTCCTTCCTTACAGGGAGGAACTAGAGAAAATGTTTTCCGGAATGCCTACAGTTTTTACCGGGATGTTGGGAGGAGAAGAGCTGTCACAAGCATATGCTAGTGGGGATGTTTTTGTGATGCCTTCAGAATCTGAGACACTTGGACTTGTTGTTTTGGAGGCGATGTCTTCAGGAATTCCTGTAGTCGGTGCTCGTGCCGGGGGAATCCCGGATATAATTCCCCCAGAGCAGCAGGGAAAGACTGGATTTCTCTTCAATCCAGGAGATCTTGAAGACTGCTTGGCAAAACTAGAGCCGTTATTGAACGACCGTGAATTGAGAGAAACAATCGGTAAAGCCGCACGCGTAGAAATGGAACAGTATGATTGGAGGGCAGCAACTCGCAAAATACGTAACGAGCAGTACAATGCAGCAATCTGGTTCTGGAGGAAGAAGAGAGCTCAGCTTCTTAGACCTATTCAATGGCTGGTGAAGCGCCTTTTCCCATCACCAGAAGTTCACTACCCATGATTTTTAGCACTTCCGGAGGAGCAACGATTGCACCACTGCTCGATCGGAATTACCGTTGGTTATAGACCTGCTGATTTGGCTTCAACAACCCCTTGAAGGGGTTAAGACTGTTCCATTGTTTTATGACTTGTTCATCTGTCAATTCCTTGTATATTGTTTGGTTGGACCATATGGATATGGTCAGTTGTGCAATTAAATGATAAATCCAGTGAATGAAATCATTTCCAAAGTTCAGGTCTTAGAACTTTGAATCCATGTTTGGATCTTCTTCTGCCATTATAGATATCAAAGTCTACTGATATGAATACATTTACTTAAAAACACCTCTGAAGGTGCATTGTACCCAAGTACATTCTCACATATTCAACCATGGTGGTCAAATGGAGCAATTTTCTTAAGTGTTACTTGAGGAATAAGATCCTCTGTGCTCATAAACTTGTGTCAAATTTTGTTCCAAACGATCAAAGAAATGTGTGAATAGGATCATCTGGAACAGGGTTAGCATAGAATTATGAGCACAGAAAATTTGATCCCGTTACTCAAAAACACTCAGTTAGATCTTAGTCAAATGTAAAAGAGGACAATAAATATAAGATTGGACTTGCGTATTATTCCACAATGTACAACATTACATGATCTTAGCAAATAATTTAATTTTTAGTAAATTAATCACGTGGGAAATTAGGCCAAACAATGCAGGACCGTCCACCTCTTCCCTCACTTTATCCACAAGTACAGGTGTAGTAGTAGTGTAGTACGGTACAACCACACACGACAATTTCTCTCCAAGTTTTCGCATTCTACTACTACTATTGTGTGGTCGCTCGCATGTTAGCTGATACGTACTGCATGAACTCACCGTCCGATTCAAGGCCGTCCATTGTCTCAGGCGCCAAAACAACCTCGAGATCAACGCTCCCATTCCCTTCCCTACCTGGAAAAGCCGAGATCTTACCGTCGAACTTGTTGGCCCTACCACTCCGAACAGCCAACGGTAGGCCCCACCCGAAATCATTATCGTACATCGGAAATCTCGGCGAGCTGCCCATCGTGATTGATGCACCGTCGAAGTTCCCTAGCGGAAACAACCTCGGCTCGTCCTCCCACGCCGCTATTCCCTTCCTCACCGTACTATCCCCGTGTGCGACGACGTTTCGATGCAGTAACTCAGCTCCGTAGCTCAGCTCTCTAGACAACAATTCGCCAACCAAAGCCACCGTCGGGATGCTCTGAATCGCGTTCCCGAAGTAGTAAGGGTCCAGTTTCGGCTCTAAACGGTGGCGGCAGTTCACGGCCATACGGAACGTAGTCGTTTTGGAGTTTGGGAGTTTTCTCGCACGTGTCACGGAGCGCCATAACTGTGCGGAGAGTGACTGAAACGACGAGATTTCCGCTGTCGTATTGGTTTTTAAAGTAGTGTTGACGGGGGTTACTTTTCCGTTACAGTTACCATTACCGTTACCGTTGGTGTCTAAGTTAACGACTTTCCAAGTGTCGTTAGCTTGTTTCCCTAGTATCTCCGAAGGGTTGTGCGCGTTTGCTCTGGACTTGAGCTTTTGAATCGCTTCTCTGCTAAAATGGAAGATTCTCTCTCTCAACGGCTCGTCGCCGGAGAACGTTGCCTTAGGCCCGCCAGGGGGGAACTTGAGCACCGCCGGGGAGTTAAACACCGTTGTCCGGGAAAAATCGGGCGACTTGGAGATCTTCGTAGCCCCTTTGCAGATCTCTGCGAAGGTGTTAAAGAAATGCCAGAACGAGGTGCCGTCTGTGACCGCGTGGTTCACGATGCACCCAATGAAGACACCGTCGGCGAGCTCCGTCACCTGAACGGCGGCGAGAGGCTTGCAATGGCCGGAGTAGCTGAGAGTGTTGTCGAAAGTGAAGAATTCCTTGAAGCAATCGGGAACATCGAGAGGTGACAAAATGTTGTCGATAAACAAGCGTCCAGCTTTGGCTTGAACGAACTCGACCCCGGCGTCGTTGCAGAGGATGTGGACGTAGCCGTTCGGGTCAGTGATGAGGCGGCCGGCGAGAGGAGGGAAGTGGGTCAGAGTGATGGACAGAGAATGTTTAAGTAATGTGACGAGATTGTCGATGGAGTAAGGTGGACGAGAGAGAAGAACACCCTTTTGGATGTATTGGCAGGAGAGCATAGGGAGGTCAGAAACTGAGAACTTTAGAGTCTTGAGAGTTGACTTCTGGTGTGGGCATATAATGCATTTCGAAACTATAGTTGTGGAAGCAGCCGGCATTTTGGAAGATACAGATAGAGAGAAAGAGAGGTATAAAGTAGCTTTAATGGCGGTTGATGTGTTTTGGAGGAGTTTCCACGGTGGGTAGGGTTTATATAGGGAGGAGTGGAAGAGGCAGAAGGGCGGATTCCATGAACTTGGTTCATGTTCCACTCGTACGCATTTGTTAAATCAAAACACAGGGACTTTTTCTATCCAATTTAAGAAATTAAAAAAAATAATTTATCATAATCATTTTAAATTATGATTAAATTATTATACAATTAATATTTTTATTTTTTAATAAATTAAAGTGGATAGAAAGATGACACCTGGACTGGACGGTCATTGTAGGAAAATGTGACGGGAAGCTGTGTGCAGACAGGAAAATTTAATGCTGGAGTTTGGGGCCGTTTACGTTGGAAAAGAACAATCAAAGGAGGAAGAGGAAGGACTAACGAGTGTGTTTTGTGTGTGCCTGCACTGTTCCTAAGGATTGACTAAACCTTACAATAAGAGCTGTTTCAATAATTGAAGAACGAAAATTCTGTTTGAACATTTTCAGGCAGGTACAGGCTTGGCGATCCAAAAATGTATGTTTGATCTATAGTTCGATCAGGATTGAATTCAAAATAGTTGAAATAATTTGAAGTAACTTACTATGTGTTTTAAAAATTAAAATTAATAATATACGTAAGCTAAAATTAACATAACTAATGAAGATTAGTAAAACAACGTCGTATAATCACATAATTAAAATATCATTTTTGTAAAAAATAACGCAATTTTATCCATAAATCAGTTTAAGCAGTTCCGACAGACTTACCTTTCCTATTTAGTTTGTCATTTATTTTTTATTTGTTATGTCAACACTTTCAACCTTCATTTTTCAGTTTGTGAGACTAAAAAGATGGATGAAGATGATAGGAGAAAAATTTGAAAATGAAAGGCATAAACTAAAAACGAAGGGTGAGGACGTCGAGACTGTGTAAACTAATTTAAGGATTAAATTGCTTCATTTTTTACCTGTTATTTCATTAATTTTCATTGGTTGTATTAATTTTAACTGATGTGTACTATATTAGTTAAATTTTTATAATAGTAGCAAGTCACGTCAACAAATTTAACGGAGATATTAACATCAAGTTAGAATTTGAAAATTTTAAAAATTTGAACATTTAATTTTCATTTTTTAAAATTCGGTTATAATTATAAAATTGAACGAAGTTTGAGATTTTTTTAATTAACCCTAGATGAAATTAATAATATAAATTTTTAATGGAACACCATTAAATGTTCATTAATAAGTTGAACAAGTTTTATTCTACATACCAATTTAGCTCTTTATCCTAATTGTATCACTCATTTTGACTTAAGAGTTTAACTGATTATTTAGATATAACTTATCGTTTAATTTTGAATCAATAATTCGTAAAATAACTAATATGAATTATGTAATTTACAGTCTACTATATTTATACATACTTAAAAAATAACAATATAGATTATGGTCAAAATTAAACATTGTGATAAGATTTTTTTTAAAATGTATACATATTAATTACATTAAAATAATGTTATTTTAATCAATACTTAAAAAACCGAATCAATTAGACGGGTTCGAATCAGTCAATTTTTCGATTTAATTTATCTTAATAATCATTGTTATTAAAAATCGGCCAATTTATTAACTAATCAGTTAATTTTCATGAACTAATTAATTTTATAAAATAGAATAAATTAGTTGATTTTATTTAACAATTTTTAATTAAACTTTAACTTTTTATGGATAAGGTAATTTTTTAATTTTATTTTAAATTTTATAATTTTATTCAATATTTATTGTATACATATTTTATGATATTTTAATAACGGTTGAATCTTAAATTTTTTGTCTCACAATTTAATTTTTTATTTAATTTTTAAAATTTTGATTTTAATTTAATTATTAAAAAAGTAAAACAATAAGCAGATTCACATGAAATCGTCTATCCCTAAAATGATGTTCCAATTCTGTGCCAATTAATTTCGTCTATATATTTATGTGGGTCTCACATAAATGTGCGGATCGAATTAATTGACACAGAGTTAGAATTGATTAACGGGAACAAAAGATCTAATCTCGATTCCTTTCCCTATGATTTTTTATATTATAATCACAAACCACCTACACTTTCCTTCCTTTACCGTTTTTAATCTCCGATAGTTATAACGAATCGATAAAGATATCTCCTTTTTTTAATAAAAGGAAAGAAAATGAAACAAATTATACAGTATGTTTAGAGAAATCGATCCTCAACATATCCTCTAAAAAGAGAAGATGACACTCAATGAGTGTAGTAACAAAATAAGTGACTCCTACATCTAAGTGACCAGTATAATTTACAAGCCAGTTTGTATATCTGTTGCTCTTTCGATAGACACACTGATAAGTAACAGTCCAATTTTTTATAAAAAGTTTAAAAATACCCCTGATGATGGGATTGAGCGCCGATTTTTAATCTTCGATAGTGATAATGAATCGACAAAGTTATCTTTCACAATGCGTAGCCACAACTCTAAAACAACCTTGTAGTTTCTATTGGAGTTTGGTCAGCTTTTAAAACATATGTAACGTCGAAACAGTTTCAGAAACCAAAGTTACTCAATCGAAGATGAATTTACAGTCCACATTTCATACAGCAAGTTCTCGTGAAAATTTTAAGGAGTAGTTGGTTAGTTAGTAAGGATAAAAAGGTTACAAAGTGGCTGTTCATGTTTTCGTGAGTCATTTTGTACCTCTTTCAAGGCACGAGGTGACATATAAAAACAGGCATTCATGAATTGATCTAGAGAAAAAAAAGAAAAGGGTAAAGAATAAAAAAAAAGTTTGGTAATATATTATAATTAGATGAACAATATTTTTATATCAACTTTTGGGGCAGTATTACATACTCCTCGATTACGAGAAGAATGGATCTTTTAGTGTTCAGTATACTTATTATAACTCTTATTACCTTTTTTTTTACATTTATTACCATTTTTTTAAGTGAGACAACTTCTGTTCTTGGAATATATGAAATATAAATCATCTTACAAGAGTCTAAATTTAAAGATAAAAGATATAGAACTTTCCTTTAATTTAAAATTTTTAAATATTATTTTTAAGTTTTAAATTAAACAAATTATTTCATTTAGACTTCGGTTAAAAAATAACTACAAAATACATATAATATGAGCATCACATTTGTACTATTCAATTTTTATTTACACAAATATTTAAATAATTATTAAATTTAAATTGAAATAATTAAGTCTAATATAAAATAATAATTTATTATAATTCTTTTAAATTATTAATATAAATCGGGTTAATTTAGTTGAGTTAAATTTAAGAGCTGAGTTGAATTATCATTGAAAATTTGAAGGAGTTTAGTATTTTCGCAAAATCTTCGATTTATTCATAATAAAAATCAGAAAAATTAAACACATAAATATAAATTAACATCGAAATTTAATAACGCAGTTCGGTACACTTTGATATATCTACGGGACTCTCACCTAACTTAACACTTTTACCAACGACAACAATTTTATACAAGGTTTTACTGAGCTGACATTACTCAAATCTTTGACGTTATCCCTCATATTCACTACTCGTAAAAGTATTTTACATCTGATAACACAACCGACTCGTGTTAACTTCAACAAAGAAATTTTCTTAACAATCTTTTAACAAAAGAACAATAAACGAATAATTCAAGCGATTAAAATAACTAGGAACAAAAACGAATATACTTGAGATAGAAAAAGAAACAACTTCCCGATATTTTCAGCTCTTCCAAAGATAAATCTTAAAGTTGTTCACTAATGGTACCGTTATAGTTTGTCCAGAAAATATATCAACTCTCGAGTTTCAGTTGAGAGAATCGAAGAATATACCAAGCTAATCCACATAAATATCTAACACAAGAGTACAGCTACACCAGAAACACATCCACCACGAGTCACGACACGCCAATGGTTCCCTGCACAACCAATATCACGCGGGAGCCACACACAGCATAGCAATAAGAGGGATTAATTATAAGTTGCACATCTATTCAATCGGCAACAACATTACATAGAGCATTCAGCCAAGATCCATTCACTAACTAAAGCATACACAGCCCACAAAGAAATTAAATAACAAACCTTGCTGCCGAAGATTGAATTATACTAATATAATAATCAGCACATCAGTCCTTCTATTCACTTTTAATCACCAAATCGAAAAACCCACGCCCTGAACTCGCACGCCTTGTGCAACCAACCAAAAAACCAGGCAAAGGAGTTAAATAAACCTAAGTTTCACCATTCATGGATGGTTGTTCTTTTTTTCTGTACCATGAATAGCCAGCAAGGTGACCTCACTTAATGAGAGGTGTCAGTGCCCTAGTGGTCAGGAATTGACATTTATCTATTCAGATTCAGTGATGCAAGTCAACCGTAGTCCACATTCATGCATCTACAAGAGATTAGGGTCGATTCAGCTTTTTTTTAGTTTTTCTTCTGAAGGAAAAGGACAAGAAATCGTGAGCTAAGAGAGACCCACTTGCCACTTGAATCATTTCAGGGTTGAATTATTTTGGAGATGCCAACTTAATTTTGACTTATTTTGTTTAATTACTTAGAAATAATCCGTAGCTAGTCCAATTTAATTAAGAGATAATATATTTAAAAGTGTATACTTTTTTAATTTAGAAATTAATCTTTTAAATTTGTTTAAAACATTATTTTTGCACATTATAATAGGAAAATTAACCTTTTAATTTTATTTATATAAATCTTGAGAAATTAATAAATGAATTGAAAACTCTAAAAAGTTTGATACTAAATTTAAAATTTTTTAAAATTTAATTACTGCTAATTTGTTATTAACTTTAATTAAATAGTATATGGTTAGTGTGGAAGAAAAATATATAGAATTATTTATATTTATATGCTAGTAAGGTAAGTATAGAACTTTTATTATCACAATGGAATTTATATTAACAATTAATTTTAAAAATAAATGTTGTTTAATTTGTGTTATTTTCGTCAATTCAATTTACAAAATTTTTAACTTTGACATATATAAATATCAATATGTGTATCGACGAATTTAAATGCATAAGACTTTTCGTTTTGTGAGAGAATAAGAAAGAAGTATCAATAGAACATAACTTTTTCTTTGCATTTTTACAAAGAGGCTGTTTCCGTAACCTGAACTTGTGACCTTTTGATTATAAAGGAGTAACCTTACCGATTGCTCGAAAGCTTGCCCTCAAATATCAATATGCGTATCAAAAGCTCATAAATCTTGTGTTTTATTTGTTAGATACTTCTTTTCAATGCTTATTCTTGCCATATTCATTTTTCATAAACCAAATTAATCATCTTCCTTATGTAATTAAGTTGTTATTAATCTTGAGGAGTTTGTGAATCAAATATTTACAAGTTCATGTCCTAATTTGTAATATTAAAATTCTCTCTTATTCTTATAAAATTTGCATGCCTCTGACCAACTTAAAAGTTAAATGATGTAAAAATCATTGAGAGTAGATGTCACATCTTTCATCTAATGTTTAAGATAAGTGCAGAAGAAAAGAATTAATAACGAGTTGACTTTAAAAATAAATTGGACTTGTAAATATTTTTTGGATAATCCGTCACTTGCATTTAAATAATTTCTTTAAAAGTAAAAAAATATTTTTTTAGTATAAGTAATTTTTTAAAAAAATCTTCATATTTTTCAAATTTTTAGAAAAGCCTGTTCTTTTTAACTTTTGTTAAAAAATGATAAAACGTGATCATCAAATATGAACTGATTAAATATTATTGATACGACAACTCAATTTAGTTTTTGAACTCAATTCAACTAATTAAACTTAACTCAAATTAGTAATTATAATAAATTATTATTTTAAGTCATATTAAATTAATTTTAATCACGCTTGAAAGTTGAATTAAACTGATTTTATTGATTTATGTGTATAAGTATTTATTATTACTTTTTTAATAAAAATTTAAGAGATCTTTACTGAAAAATTAAAAAATATTTAATTTAAAAAATTAATGAAAATTTAAAATTATTTAATTCATATCTTTTACTATTTATTTAAAATACGTAACCTATGATTTATTGCATACACTGAATAATTTAGTTAATGCGCAATCCAAGAACTATAAATTATAAGAAGAAAAGAAGAAAATTGTCCCCGAGTATAGTCTTTTCTTGTACTCAATACCTTGTGAGGTCAGGAAATTAAAGGGAGTCCTCTTTTCCACAAAGGCCTCAAGAGTACGAGACAAGAAGTAATGGAAAAAAGATACCAATTTCTTTTTCCATTGCAAAACGATAACAATGTTTGGTAATTATCATGTGGTCCTAAACCCTACCTTCCACTAATCTTATGTCTTTGGTACCTTAGTCCTTCTGCCAATCAACGTTTAATTATTGGAAACCTAATGATTGTTCGCCCATTGTGTTGTATGTAATGATTCCATCCTCTAATAGCTTGTGGTCGTGTGGAGTTTCAAGATTTTCATTTTAAAAATTTTTTATTCTTAGGGACAACTAAGAATTGGTTCCTGTTTATTACTTTAATTATGTCCCATAATAATTAGAATGTGATGATTTTTTTGATAAAAACATAATATATTGTTGGTTTGAAAGCATACCATCCACTAGTTTAAGTTAATTTTTACTATTATCATCAATCATTAAAAAAACTCGGTCGATTTAGCCTGTTTAACCGTAAAAAATTTAAATCATCCAATTTTTTAGCTCGACTTACTTAAATAATTCTTATTTTTATTTAACAATAATTTTTAATTTAACTTAAAATTTTTTGATTAATAAGAACAATCTCTTTCAATCATATTTCAAATTCTTTAATTTTATTCAATTTTTAATCGGTTTTGATGACAGTCTAATATCGGTTAAACCATTTAAATATTAAATTTCTTGTTTTACCGGTTTAACTTCTAGTCTGATTTTTAAAATATTAATTATTGTACCTTTTTGTAAATTAACTTAATTAAGCTCGACTCACAATTTATAAAAATCTTCTTATATCAATAAAATAAAATATATTGTCCAATCAAAACTTTGACACCAACTAGTTAGAACCTAAAGGTTAGTTATGGTTTTTTGTTTGCTACAACTAATATGCATAGTCAAGACAAAAGGATTGAGCCAAGTAGGTGGTAACATCTATGAATGATGCATGAAGCCTTGAAGATAGGTACTATCACTAGCAACTTTTTTTTATAGAACAAGCAAATAATTGAGAACATAAAAAAAAGAGAGAAAACACTCATCTGATTATTCTCTATAATTAGGAGACAAAGTAGAGGGCACAGAGGGACATAGTGTTTCTTATAATATTTTCTAATTATTGATTTTAATATAATCATTTAAGAATTTAATATTTCTTATACAAGTTAAAAGGAACGATCGAGAGTTATTTTCAGAAAACCTCTTCTTTTAGACTTTGATTAAAAGATAATAACAAAACATGTGCAATATGAGCATCACACGTGAACCAATTAAGTGATATTTATGACGATTCAATCCAATTCTTAAACTTAAGCTAAATTAATCAAAATATAGTATAAATCATTAATTTATTATAATTGTCTTAAATTATTAATTTAAATCGATTTCTATTAATTTAGGTTGAGTTTAAGGGTTAAGTTAAATTATCATATGATCAGTAATATTTGATTAACTTATGCATGATGTTCATATTGCGTATATTTCATTTTTACTTTTTAACCGAAGTCTAAAATAATAATTTTTTTTCTAGAAAATTAAAAACTATAAAGAGCTTTTTTAAAGAATGTTAATAATAAATTTTATTTTATAAAATTTCTTAAATTACAAAAGAAGTTAATATCTTTTAGCCTTATATCATAATACGACAATCGCATAACTACTCGTTGGTTGTCTGTATCTTTCAGTTTTGATAAATTCTCTGCTATAGTACTCCATCGAGTGTGGTCACCATAAACACTATCCCATGCCCTTTCGCTCTCGAAAAACACAAGCACTTTCCATATTGAGATTCAATGGCTCCAGCAGAATTGAGTCTGTTACACTTCTTCACCATTTTTAAAATCTTCCAACCTAAAAGTGTCAGCTGCAATCGCCATAACTTTGCAAGCTGGCACATTCTTCTTCTAGCTAATGTGTGCATGTGCATGGTTATAGTTTATTGCTCTAAAACTAAACCTGACAGTACATACAAGCAAAAACCTTGCGCAAGCTCCAAACTCTCTGTACTACTAACCCAACTTGTGTTCGTAAGTTGGCAATGATACACGAGTTTGGTTTCTTTTGGTTTCATATTCGACCACGTAGACGTGTAGCCAGGTGCATGGTTAAACCACAAAAAGCAAAACTGGCCCAGCATGTCTGGCAAATGAAACCCTTATGACTCGCTTTTGTGAAACATGAGTTGATACAACCCCATGTGTACTAGGAGTCCCACGTCTGATTGAGGTTTTGAAACTCTGGAAGGTTACAACGATAAAACTGTTATTAAATTCGACATAATCAGATGGGATTTCAGGGAAAACTCTAAACCCATGTCACATATTTGTCTGAGTTTGTTTGCTTACACTTGTCGTTTGGTAAAAATCTTTGATGTTGGTAAGATGTAACTTCTCATGACTGGTAATAGCAAATATAGTTTATTCCGAACTTATGCTCGATTTAAATTAATTAAATTTTCAATTAATTTGATATTATATTTTTTAAAATTGAGATTAAACTGAAGTTAAATTTAAAATTACAATCGGCCGAATTTAGAATTTTGAAACCTAAATCTTTTACAACATAAAAATGTAACTTTTTGTTATATTTCACACTAATTTTGTTAAATTTGAGCTCCGACTTAAATTTAGAATTGAGATGTACAATTTGCTTGAAGTCCAAAGCTTGTAGACATAATCTTTTATAATTAAAATAATATCGTTTTGTTAAATATAACAAAACAAGCTTATCTACAAGAATATAAACTAAAAAATAACCTAGTTCTATTGTTTTTTATTGGTTGACTTAATTACAATTTTGATGAGTTTGCACATCAAATCAGATCGGTTGGGTTGCTTAGTCCAAAATTTGAACAGTCTGATTTTTAGAAAGGTTCGAACCATCTAAATTTTGATTAAGATTAGGTTAAATGAGTCATATTCGATTAAATTTTGAGCCAAACTCAAGTCACGATGAAGAGACAGTCTCATGCTCAGCCCAACTCGACCTGTTACGAAACCTATTCATGCACTTTTCCTTTGTTTTTTCTTGACAACGAGTTTGTAGTCAATCTTTGCGGCTTAGTGCGAGAGGCGATGAAAACCATCTTCTTGGTGGCTTCTCACTATAGGCGAAATCAAGGAAGTGGCTGTCACTCGAGCTGGAGCTAATTAGTGCACTCGTGGTTTGACCATGGGTCGTAGGACAACATTAATCGCGCGAAAATGCAAGCCCTTGATGTGATATTTACTTGTTTAGCTTCCTAGTCCATTTTTCCAAATGTGAAACTTCATGCTTTTGACCCAAGCTCAAGGAATGAATAGTAAGAGAACTATTCATATAAGTGTTTGTTATAAGATTTTAAATTGTCAATTGAAAGTTATGTTGAAATAATTATAGATAATATAAAATGATTACCATAAATTATGATAACAATATCAAACATAATGTTAAGATATATAGTATATATCTTTTTATTTAATTTGACATCTTATTTATTAATTGAACATATAAAATATTAATTAGATAATGACTTGAATTCAAAACCTATATGGATAATTTTCTAGATGAGAAAGAATCCTATCTTTAATTGAAGTCTATCTTGAAATTGTGGTGCATTACGTGTGTGAGAGTCAAGATCAACAGCTGGAATTTCAAAGGTGTAACCAAGGATTTTTGTATGGTTTTTGGGTCTTTGTCGTGGGTGTGTTCGATGTGTTTATCGACAACAATTTTTAGTGTTTTTTCTGATGGTGCAGCTGATTTATTTTTCTCTTAAGTCTATATTTTTTGTCTACTGCTGAAAACGTTTGTGTGAGTTGAATTTCTATTGGATTTTTTGCGTAACCCAAGGTTATCTGTGTGAGAGCTGCACTTTATCGTGGGATACTGTTGTTAGTTGCAAAAAGAAAAGATCATCTTGAGTGGATGCTGTGATTTGTCTTAGGGTTGTTATCGTTGATATTTTTATGGTTGCTCTGAACATTGCTCTTTAATTCTTCAATGTCAATCTTCTGCTGTATTTGTTGGCCGCCGTTGATTGTTTATGGTTGAAAGTAAGGCAAAAAAATCCCAGCAATTAACTACAACAATTTAATTGATGAACAACTTTCAGATCGGTCTTAGAAGGAGTTGAATTTATCGAAAAGTTGTTTCTCTCTATCTTAAGTATTTTCGTTGATGTTTCTAGTTATTTTAATCAATTGAGTTGTTCGCTTAATTGTCTTTATTATTAAACAATGTGTGTAAATTCTCTGTCGATGTTAATACGAGGTGGTCGTATTATTGAGTGTGAAATTTTTTCATGAGAAGTGAGATAAAGATATAGTGTCAAAGGTTGAGTGGTGTCGACTCAGTAAAGCCTTGAGTATGAGTGGCGATACCGACGATTGAAGCTTTCTAACAGTGGAGATCTCCTTCCTCCGCTATGACTTCATCTCCATCTCCCTCTTCTTCTTCTTGATCTCCCTTCTCCCCTTTATCTTCCCCTCTAGCTCCCCACATTCCTCAACCGAAATCCCCAAATCGTAACCTAATCCCTGATCAAAACACGGACTCTAACCCCTTATTTCCTTCCCAGTCATCTTGTCCGTCTCGGGAATTGACCCTCCCGATCCCTATTCCTCCTCCGCTCCCTTCCCCTCCCACCTCAAACCGTATCCCACCCCTAAATCCTCCCCCCTCGATCCCGGTTCGCTCTTGGAAGAGTGTTGTCAAGGCAGGTAATGGAGCCCCAACTGCGACCTCAGAGCTTTCCTATTATCCTCCTGAAGTTAGAGAAAATCAAATCTTTGTAATTCCTCCTAGAGAACTTACGCAGCGCGGAGCTTCGAAATTTCGCAACGCTCTAGTTGGTTTTTTTTTGGGAAAGAGGCCGGCCTACCCCGTGGTACAAAGAGCCTTGGTGAAATCTTGGGCCGATTTTGGACTCCAGGAGGTTTAGATTACAAGCTCAAACAATTTTCTCTTCCGATTTGACTCAGAGCAGGGCATGAAGTCCGTGGTGGAGCGTGGGTCGTGGCATATTCAAGGGAAGCCCTTATTTCTCCGACAGTGGAGCTTGAATGGGGGTGACTTGGCAGACATTCACACGGCTCTAGTGTGGGCTCGTTTTCACAACATTCCAGTTGAATACTGGAATACTGAGGGCTTAGGGAGAATCGCCAGTGCTGTAGG
>JANVCL010000005.1:314149-327884 GCA_026546855.1 Erythroxylum incrassatum | reverse complement strand
TTGAAACTTTCAATGGAAACAATTTGTTTTTAGAAATTGGAACCTTAGCAACAATTTGGGCAGATTTTTTTTATCTTTAATAGTACAAAACCCATCATCAAACAAAATTGAGTATCCACCAAACCTTAATTGTCTAATACTAAGCAAATTATGAGACAAACTTGGAACAAGCATCGCATCTTTTGAAACCTTGGCTTGTTTTTATACTAACGATACCTTTGCCCTAGACTTGAATCTTTTTATTGTCTTCTAGCATCACCTCTGATTTTTTGGACTCATCAAACTCCTTAAAAAATGACTTTGTTCCTGTCATATGATTGGAACAACCACTATCTAAAAACCAAACGTCGTTAGTTTTCTCCTTCTCACAAAATAAAGCCATGAATAACATATCATCTTCTTCTGCAAAAATTACTTGGTTCTTTTCATCCTTTTGTTTTTGCCAACAAAAAGTTTATATATGACCTGGTTTTTTTATAATAATAACATTCAAAATTCTTATTCTGCCTCCCCCATAAGAGCTGCCTCTATCGCGACCTCTTCCACGAAAGCCACCTTTGTCGTAACCACTACTAGAGAAAATTTCTACCATTTCCTCTTGACCAGGCTCCCCCTTCACCTGAAAAGCCTTTTCTTCATTTTTTTTCATGTGACCTAAGCAGCCTTTCCTCATGAGCTTGCAAAGAACCCATTAGTTCATCAAACGAATAAACAAACAAATCATGAGCTTCCTCATTAACAACAACAACGTGTTCAAATTTTGGAGTGAGACTCCTTAACACTTTTGCAACAACAGTTTCTTCAGACAAGTCATCACCATATGACTTCATTTGATTAATAAGGTATGAAACTCTAGACAAATAAGCTTGAACTGATTCACCATTATTCATAGATAAGGTTTCAAATTCAAGACGATAGGTCTGTAACTTTACCGTCATTACCTTTAAAAAACCTTGAAACGCCTTTTTGAATATTTGTCAAGCCTCCAAGGATGTGCTTCCCGCCGCGATTCTGGAAAATTTTGATTCATGAACTACTTGTTGGATAAAAATATAGAGCTTTAGCATCCCTCTTCTTAATTTCTTTCAACTTTTCTTTCTCTTCTTCATCAGGATTTACCAAATCAACAAAACCATATTCCACGAGATCCCAAAGACCTTGAGACATAACATAAAAAGATTTTTCATTTTAATACTCCAAAACTCATATTTTTCCCGGTGAAAATTGGTAGGAGTGGCTGCGAAGATGAGGAAGTAGCATTTGTTGCCATCTAATCCTTGTTTTCTCACTCTCTTGTGTTTCCCTTTTAGTACCCAAAGTAAGTGTTTCCCTTTTACCCAAAAAAAATAATTGAAAAGCACAATTGATTTAAACTGGCTCTGATACTAGATTTGCAGGAAAAAGTCAATAAGGAAAAGAAAAAGTGGATAAAAGAAAACTCTGATTTGTTTATTATTGCTCAACAAAAAGAATACACACCTTAAACAAATAAAAGGCCTATATTTATAGGCTACTATAAAAACAGAAAAATGCCAAAAAAATAATCTGAGAACGTGACAGACATTTAACATTTTTATTTATCATTAGTTTGACTAGGTAATGAAAGAACAAATTAGAGAAGACCAATTGAAACTTTGAATCACATATTAACAGTTTCCTCTAAACAAAATGAAGTCTCTACATTTTTAGGTTAGATTAAAGCTATACATTTTATAATAATCATAAAAAAAAGTGTACTCAAAATTTTAGGACACTTAGCAATTCGTCACTTGACCTCACATAGCTATTAGTTAGCTCTCTAGTCTGTCTTTACCAAGACAAATATGGCAAGTTCAAGGTTGGACCGGTAGGTTTGTATTTTGGTTCAATGTAAAAAAATTTAAAATTCAACTCAATTTAATTTAAATTTTTTAATTTTTAAAATTAAAATAAAAATAATGTTATTTTATTTAAAATGATGTTGTTTTATTTATATATTTCATGAGCTGGGCATGAACAACTTGAATTTGAACTCAATCCAAAATTCAATTTTTTGGAAAAAAATAAAAGACCCAACATAAAATTCGATCAACTCAAACTTGATCTGTTTAGATTTAAGCGCTGCTAAATTACCAGAAAAGCAAAAAACCAGAAGCACAATGGACTAATTTACAAGTGAGCATTTCCTACTATTTACTTTGATGGAAAGAACGGAACAGAAGTATATACAGGGGAGAAGTTACAAGCAAACATCAACTAGTAGAAGATACTATCAATTAGGTGAGAGCTGTACTAATTACCAAAAATGCTCACAACTCTCAGTCTTGATCATATGGCTTTTGTAAAGTGAATTAGCTACTTACTTTGTCAATTTTCTCTTTGAGTTGACGTATTGATATATAAATTCGAGCAGATCCTTGAGAAGTTGAAACGATCGATATAGCTTTGTTATGGTCAATGATAATTAATTCATGTTCTGAAAAAAAAAACTTTTATGTGCTTATGATCTCATAATTGACATACGTTCTTGTTCCAATAAGTACTTCCAAAGGATGTTGGTAAGGATGGAAATTTCTGCTTTGGGAAGCTAAAATTTCAAAGCAGCTCAACCTCAATGTATTGTAAGAAATGACAATTCAATATGTTTTCCAAAAGTTAGGAATACTATAGTAGTACCAATATTATATTTAATTGTAGTATGGTATTATATTAATATCGGTATGTAGTATTATTTTGGACAATTTTTTAAATTTATAAAGTAGTTTTTAAAATTTTTATAATTATAAAATATTTTTTAATATATTGTACTTTATAATTTATAATTTTACATCAACTATGTCTCCTAAAATTATAATAATAAATTTTGAAATAACAATAATCTATTTATTTTTATTAGTATTACTTTTCACATATTTCACATATAAATAATAACCACAATTAATATGAAAAAGAGCATTTAACCATTATACAAACAAAAAATTAAGGATAATATAAAGTATTTAAAATGTTACAATTTCATCATGTAATAAATAATAATTACATCAAAACATAAAATAAAAAGAATAATAAATATCTATGACTATTTAATTATTACAATTTACAATAAGAGTTCGCATTAAGAAAACAACAACTAAAAGTAAAACCTGAAATAAAAACATTTATTATTTTATATTTACTGCATATATATAATTTAACATGTACATCAAATATAAAGAAATACAAAGAAGAGGAGAAATTAAAACCTGAAACTTCATTTAATTGAATACTCACTCAAATTGCATTAACTTCAATTCCCAAGTAGTACAAAATTTTCATAATTTAGAGGAACTTCATCATCACTATCGTTTAAATTCATTACATCAAATGATATGTCAATATTTTCTCATGTAAGATTATCTTCTAAATCACTCTTATTTATCAAACTCAGTTCCTCATATCTACAAAACTACTTGTTTTATTAAGAGTCCTAGTAAATAAATAAAATTAAATTATTAAGAAATTACAAGAAATTATATCCAACTTAAAATGATAATATCACAACTTTCCTGAAGCTTTAACTTATATCGAGCAAAGACCAAGTCATTCAATCTTTTGTACTCTAATATATTCTTTTCTTTGAATTGATAAATTCAAATATGTTCCAATTCTTTTCACACGTTGTTGCATTTACACATTGAGTCAAAATTTGAATTACAAGCCTTTGTAATTCTAGAACATCAATTCTAAAATGGTCCCACTAAGAACAAGTGGCATTACAAACAAAAAGTGATGATTAATTTTAAAGTAGCATTATCAAAAAAAATAAAATGATGATTAATTTTCAACAAGTATCTAAAGAAAAAAACCTATATTATGTTTGTCTCTTTGACAAATAGTACTTGGCATCGCAAAATCACCAGAAGCATCCTTATAAATATCGATTTATCAGCTCAATAGATCTTGCATCATCTTATAGGAAACAATTGTTGTAATAGTTAATAACATTCCCCTGTTAACTTTAACTTTCCTAGTAAAACTTAGTTTGAAATAAACATTAATTCAAAAATGCCCCAGTTGCAACAACGAAGAGTAAAGTTGCATTTCTTTAATCTCATTAATGATTGCTTCCTTCGCCCTCTCTATGACATCATAAAAATAACTCATTATTACCTTCTCATCACTATCAGCCAGACAAAATACTCTCATCAAAAGCTTACAAACTCAGATGACAAATTGACATTAGGACCAAAATTTATTATCTTTAATTATAATTATAGAAACCTCCAATATAGTATTAGACCTAGCATGCTGAAGTACAAGTCACCTATCCTTTGTAAACATTTGCCTAAACTTCTTCTTCATCAAGATTAAATATTGAAGTGATAAAAAATTACTTGCAAATCGTATAATAGTATGATAACACAAATTTCTACTATTAATGAATTCCTTTCTCCTTAAATTCAAGACCTAATAGATGAACTTTGTCATCTTTTTTACTTTCTACCAATACTCATCAATAATAGTAAAATACCTAGCATTTATGATATTTTCCAACATCAGCTCAATGCAATGTGTATCACAAGGAGTTTGATGCAAAGAATTATACTTGCTTTGCAATCTCCTTCTAGCTTCTTTAGAAGCAGAACCATTGTCAATAATAAATTGAGCCCAACTCAATCAAAACTTCATCAGATATTGGAAACAGAGTATCATTATTCCTAAAAAGATCAAATGCATCAATAGACTTCAAAAAATTGTCTCATTTATAGAATAAACCAAAGAATTAATAATAGGCTCATGTCTTCTATTTATCTAGCAATCACATATGATTGAATACCTATAAATGGTTTAAGTCATTCTTTTTTCATCCAAATAACTTTTTATTTCAAAAACAGAGCTATTTAGAAGTTTACCTCAGTAATCAGCATTTGAAGAAGCTTGGTATCTTGGGTCGTAGGAGGTAATAGCATCCACTATAGTTGATAATAATAAGATTTAGCTTTATTAAATGCTATACCTAAATCATACAACCATCTAGCCATTTCCATGTCCACATTATAATATGCTTTTCTATATTGTAAGGCATTACAAATTGGAGGTTGAGATTTAGGAGCTGTTTATGGTGCAAAACAAATTAGATACATGTCTTCTTCTTTTCCTAACATCAGGTGCAACATTTCCTTCTTGTTAGGTAGGAATACTATCACCTTCAACATCTTCACTATCATCCTAACCATCAGAAAAAGAACTTCCACTTCCAATTTCATAGTTTAATCTTTGCCTCCTATCTTTCCCATGCTAATGTTCTTGAAGCAAAGTCTTCATTTGTCATTTCACATGATGACTTACTTTCTTACAAGGCTCCACATTACTTATGACTCCATCTAATTGCTTCATTAATTTGGCGATTCCTTAACTTTTAAAATGTTTGTTATAATAAAAAAGAATAGTATGATTCTTTATTCTAAGAACTAATCTAGCATGAGCCCAAGCTAGATCATCGAATCTTCCTATACTTGAAGTAACTGAGTTATGAGGAGAGCTTAAATTTTTTCCATTTATCTGTAAAATAAATAAAGAAATATGTCAAAATTAAATTAATAACTTCAAAGTATTTAATTTCATTATCATGTACTATCAAAAAATATTTATTGTTTAACTCAAAACTAATTAAAAAACACACACACAGATATATATATATACATTTTTATATGATTATGTAATTCAATAATGAAGACATACACTCACAACTATTTGCAAGAGTAACATATATATATATATATACATTTTTATATGATTATGTAATTCAATAATGAAGACATACACTCACAACTATTAACAAGGCGTCGTTACTCTTGCAAATTAACCCTACACGAATAACAAGTAGTATATGTGAGTAGGGATCGTTCCCTCGAAGATCTGATAATGAAATGATATCTATTGTCAAACTTGTCAACAAAATTTCAGTAAACGAAAACAGACACAAAAATAGAAAAGAAATAAAAATCTAAAATCTAAAATGTAATCTAACTTAAATGATTTAGTATCGAATGCAAGCTACTAACTAAACCAAAAAATAGAAACAACTAACGAAAAACAGAAATCAAAGGATAATCTGACGTGAGCAAAATCATATTTGACACAAACAAGACTCAACGAAGTCAACTAAACTAAACTCAAACCAACGCACAAAAATAAGTAAATTTAAGGGGGGGTTGATCTCGGCAATTCAAAATTTAAAGAACACAAACTTAAACAAATGATAAATCAAAATTTGGCGAAAATCATAATTTAAAGATTAGGATAAAAATAGAATTACGAAAACTTCAATTGCAAAGGATTTCGCCAACTAAACCAATTAATTCATTTATCAGACTCGAGGAATTATTCGTGTGTTGTGTGAGCATAATCAAGGATCACCAACTTACTGATTTTATGCTTCTTAACTACTAAGTAAACAAATCTTCGCAAACAATCATAGGATTCATAACTACTAATCCACCTATGTCTCATACGAGCATTACGATAGTCGGTTTAATGATCTTGCCTTAAAAATCTTGACAACTAATATCATCAGTTTAAGACAAAGTTTGAATTCTCTCAAGATAGGTTTGATAACTACTATCAACAACCTAGCTATAAATCAATTAATTTGGCAACTACTAACATCAATTAATTGAATAGCATCCAAAAATCCCTTATAAACCCTAATTTCGGATTTTAAGATTTACGAGTTCAATCCAGCCATTAAAGGACCAGAATTCAAGCACATGTTTGCAATACACGAACACAAGAATCGATTAAGATTAAATCCTCATGAATTAACATCGATTCGAAGGGTTCTACCTTTTACAATTGAATTAAAAGCTTAGCCACACATACCTTGTAAAATTCAGTTACAACAGAATTGGTGCAAGGAACTTGCGTCTAATAGAAAGAGTAGAAGAAGGATTTTGGCTAGGAATTACAGAGAACAATAAAGAGGAGGCCGACGTTAGACCTAGAGACAAAAGTCAAATTTATACTAATTACAATGATGAGGTGGCTGACCTAATTCAGAGACAAATAAGGAAACAAATTCTTGCCTAAACAGGAATTGGTAGAGGTGACAAAAACTCTTCAGCATAGGCCTAACCAGCCATCCCAAATGGCATAGCTTGATGAGGTGGACATCCAGTCATCTTTAAGTATCCAATGGAGTCGTGCCATTTCATCCACGTGCTCTGAAAATCGACTCAAGTCCTGCTGACTTTGAACTGCATTCCTGACAAATACCAGAGTCAATTTTGACTGTGCATAATAACTAAACGGTGGAGATTCAAGAGCTCAAATTTTATCAGTAGATTTTTCTTTTGAGTTAGCTTCATTTTGAAACTTGAATCACTGAATTCCACCATCTGAGTCAAAAGTTATGATTGAAACATCGTTGAAAGGTCATTGTAGCGATTAGAATCTTGACGCAACCTTTGGGAATTTTTTTTCTCCTGAGTTCCAACTCAGAAAAATCTGCAATTAGTTCTAAATAATCCGTCAATGAGTCAAGAAGTTAAGTATGAAATTTTAGAATTTTTGGCTAAACCAATCTCGAGATAAAAATTTCACAAGGACTAAAGGTCAAGTCTGTCAGAAACTTGAAAACAGTGCAATTCAAGTCTATTTGTTTCATTTATACATTTTACGTCAATGAAACCTGAATAATGTTAAAACATGATAAACAAGATATAGATGATCATAAAATGAACTTAAATGACTTTGAATTTAAGTCCTAAAGATATATGCAAATATGAGTATATCAACTATATCCTACATAATTCAACAATAAAGACATACACTCACTACTATATCCTATTTAATTTCAACCATAGCTTATAACTCTAAGTTTGCAACATATTTTATGTAATCACATAATTCAACTATAAACTATTCTATTTTGTTTGCTAACAAAATTCATTATTTTGTTTTCTGAACTAATTTTAATCAACATTGTTACCAAAATCCTAATTCCTAACTTTAATTTAACAATCATTCATTCACCAATTTTAATCAACATTATTATTTCTTATTCAAATTAACTCTACAAGCAAGAGTCAACATACACTATACAATTCAATTTCATCCATCACAATTCACCTATAACTCAAGAACTAACAATTCAACGTACTCAATTACACATGTACATCTTATATGACTCATTTTATTTTATTACATCATTCAACCATAAAGACATAACTCACAATTATAACCTATTCAATTTTAACCATAGCTCACAACTATAAGTTTATAACCTATGTTATGAAATCACATAATTCAACTATAAACTAATCTATTTTGTTTGCTTATATAATTTAATTTTTAATGCTTATCATTCTTTTGTTTTCTTAACTAATTCTAATCAACATTGTTATTGAAATCCTAATTCTCAACTTTAATTTAACAATCTTTGATTCACCAATTTCAATCAATATTCTTAGTTAGTTAAATTAACCTTAAAGTCAAGAGTCAACATATACAATAAACTATACAATTCACTAAAAACCAACAATTCATTATACACAATTACTACACAACACAAAGTCACAAGACACAAATATAGAATTCATCATAAATTCACAAGTCAATATTCATTTATCTATATTCAATAGTCTACAAAACACAAATACACAATTTAGTATTCAAATCAACAATCAATCCAATTCAATATTTCAATATCCATATTCTATAATTCCCTAATTCACAATTCCATAATTTTTTGCCATTTTTTGCATCCTTCACTAAATCCTTAAACTAGCGTGGGTCGGGTCAGCAAGTCTATGTATGGACTATCGTGTAGTGGATTAGTAGTGTTGGTCAACAGGTGCAGAAGCAAGTGTGGGCCTAGGTGCGGGTGTGATTCAGTTTGGGTGCTAGTGCAACTGGGATTGGGTGCGGGAGTAGTTTGTGACTGTGGGTGATTATCTAATTGGTGCGGGACCCTGGATGCGATGTGTCAACCATGAGGGTATGCAATAGGTGTGGGCGGGTGCGATGGATGCAGACAAGCCTGAGTTGCCTGACTGTTGCTACGATAGCTTGAGAGAATGGTGAGTTGAGAATCTGTAAGAAGTGAGAGAAGTGTAGTAGGCGACAACAAGTGGGTGAGGAACTAAGGGAGCTTCAAGTAGGTTTAGTTGTTAGGGTTTAAATTCTTTATAATTTCAATTTAGTCCTTAAGTTTTAAATTTTATAATTTAGTTTAGTACAATAGAACCTCTTTAAATTGATACTCGGTAAATTAATAAACTCCCTAAGATAATATTTTTCTCCGGTCCTGACTTAGGCCAATTAGAAATTTAACAAATTTCGATAAGATAATAATATAATATATTTTCAAAATATCCCTATGTAAATATAGGGTCTCATTAATATCATAAATTAATAATTATATAAACTTACGCAAATATAACTAAAGACAATTTAGTGAAATATGATTCTAGTATTGTTTGTTTTTTTCTTAAAATTTAAATCTAGTTGGAACTCATCTCTATCTTTTTTTATTGCATCCAAAATTTCTAGTGTTGTATTCTTGAACTGAACCAAAAAATTGTGAAGAGTTCTAGACGTGATAAGCGCTTCTTTATGCATAACTGGTTCCAAAGGTACTGTAAGTTGTGTATAGAAAATACTTTATACACAATGATATTCATGTTCTTAGTAAAAATACAATGAATAATACTTAATTATTAAGAAACAATGAATATTATTTATTAGTTTTTATTAATATTATGTACGATGAATCTATGTTTTAGATTCATTCAATTAATATGAAACATAAATTTTTCTAAGATACAATATTTTTTTATGTAATCAAAATTTAACTTCAATCAATTACAAAAAAAAATTTAAATTAATAAATATTAATTTATCGGTTAATTAATATCTCTATAAAATAATAAATATTATGATCCCGATAATATTAATTTATAAAAATTTTACTGTAACTAGTTAGCACTGAATCGACTCTCCATAGGAAACAACACAGCATCGTAACATTTTCGGTCGGTACAGTATAACACCCATATCATTGTGTTTACTTGGAAACCTCTAGACAACAAGTTGTGGCCATTAGAAATTTGTTAAGTTTGTGGCACAACTATTTATGATGTAATACGGATATGTATAAAATGTCTAGTTTGATTAATATTTAAGGAAAAATATTTTCTTAAAATTTTTAATAAAATATAAATTAAACTGTAATATTTAAGAGTTTTAAATTTTTTTAATATTTTTAAAACTTGTAAAATCTAATTCTGTGTTGAGGAAATCCTTGAAGTTTTTATCAATTATTTAAGAGTCAATTATAAAAAAATTTCAAATTTTAATTTTAAAAATAGTAATAAAAAATTTAAATTTTGATTTTTGTAACAATAAATTGTTGTTTATCTTTTCATGTCACGTTAGTATCTTTATCACATCGATAATATGTAAACTTTAATTTCTATATCAATAAATTATAAATAAAAAATAAATTATGGAAAAACTTAACCTCTCCTCAAAATATCTTGTGATGGGTTATTAGTCAAAAAAGATTTTCTGATAAATATACTATCAATTTATTGGAATGAACCTTATACGTGTCTTTAGCTTGACAATATCCTATAATCATCGAGCTTTAAGTAAAATGCATGTCTTGCTGCCATCAAATCAAAAGCCAGTTGGGCAACTTCTATCTCCCCACACTTTTGAGTGTAGTAGTACTTGATAATTTCTATCAATTAGATCGTGATCGTCGGCCAACTTAACAACAAGGTAATCGTTAGGATTTATTTTTAATATATCTTATTTTTATTTTTGATATTTTAATTGGACATGAAATTTTTTTAATAATTATTGAAGATTGCACTCCTTTAGAAATAGATGGTGCTTGAGATTTGAATTGGCAAAATATTCATAATTAGGATAACTTTCGGTGATTGATTGCATATCCAATACCATCCCTTTTTGAAAAGGATTCTTAAAAAAAGAAAATTTAGGAAGGTTGCGTGGACAAGTGGTATTGGTACATTGCTCTCTGGCTTATGTGAAACATGTGTGGAGTGCATCTGTGACCTGCGATTTCTTTTTGCAAAAGGGTTTGTGAGAAACTATGTGGGATATTCTTTTTGGCTTGAGGGGCTGCTGTTATCTATTATTGGTTTTGATTGATTATTGAGCTGATGTTGTTGGCGTCTTGGTGCAGCTTTCTTTAATATTTCAGCTCCAACAAGCAGTCCACGAAATTGGAGTGTTGCTGAATTTTTCAGAGTTCTTAAGTGGTAGATTGGGTTTTATTTTTACTAGCCTTATTTGTTTCTTTGGTTGAGTAAAGTAGTTAGGAAAATCATTTGTCGAGGTTAACACGAGTTGGTCGTGTTATTGGGCGTAAAGATCTTTCACGGGTAGTTAGGCTGTGGGTCGGTTACATAGATTGGGTCTTACGGGGTAGATCAATCTTGTGTAATTTTTTGTGAACTACAGTGAAAGAATTTAATCTTGGTGAGGGTCCCGCAGACATAGGCAAAGTATGTTGAACTGCGTTATCAAATGTCGGTGTTTTCATTATTTTACAGTTGTGATTTTTATTTACTTGCGCGAAGAAAAAATTGGAAATATTCTTCGAATTGATTAACATTTAATTATTTCACTTTCAATGAAGTCTTTGACTACACCCTAATATATACATATACGTGCATAAGTAATGTTAACTAATATTCTAACTTTAGATAAGGTTTTGTTTGGTTTCACACTAAAATTTTATTTTATTTATAATTTTAGCTTCATCTTGTTTTAATAATTTATGAAAACTATAAAAATTTTAATTTGATTTTATTTTTAAAATTAATAAATATTATTTAGTTATTTGATATTAACTATAATAAGAATTATAATTAATATAACTTAATTACTAAAATACAATTATGTAAAATTGATAATTATTTAATAAAAAAGTTTAAAATTAAATATTTACTTACTAAATTATTTACTTTTAATATAATATGATTAATTTACTGCGAATATTTTTAATAAACACCATATAAGAAATTAAAATTAAATTAATCCATAAAATTAATCCATCTTCAAATTTTATCTAATATTATAATAAAATGGCATATTTTTTAAGTAGACATAAAATAAAAAAATGAAAATAAATAGGCATTACCGTAACTAAACAAGGATCTTATAATTAATCATACGATTCTTGAATGACTAATTGATAATTAGCAAGGAAAACAATAATATGTCCAAAGGGTAATTGACTGTCACGAAGATGAAAATGACATATGATGGTGAGTTTGGAGGAAGAGAGGAAGCTTCCAAGATGAAGTCAAGATCAGCAAGTGTCGGTACATGGGGGAATTATTAATTTTTATATAGTTGATTGCTTCTTCTGTAACAGCAAAAGAGGAAACCAGCGTTTCAGGACAAAAGAATGCATAGGGAAAAGAAAAGAAAACCTCTCAATACAATATGCCATCTTTTCATTGTTGCTCAGTCTCTTTCTCATTATTGAAAAAGGAAAATAGCAAATGCCGTACTTTTCAAAGCTTTTATTTCTTGCTTTCATGGAATGCCCCACTCAAATGCATATAAAATGTTTAATAATAATAATAATAATTATCAACAATTTAAAAGTTAAACCGATAAGTTAAGAGGTTTAAGGTTGATAAAATCGGCTAAAGATTGAATAAAATTAAATAATTTAGACTGTAATTAAAAAAGATTGTGAAATATTTGAAGTTTAATTGAAAAAAGAGATTATTGAATAAAAATTAATTGATTTATTAATTTACAAAAATTGATTGATTAATTAATAAACTAATCAGTTTTTAACAATAAGAGTTATCAAAGTGGATGGAATCAAAAAGTTTGATTGTTAAATCGATTGAATTTTTTAATTATCGATCATTATTTTCTCTAATAAATTAATACTCGCTTTACCTTGAATAATATAAAAAAGTGAGAATAAAGATGATTGTAAAGATTTATTTATATTTTTATAAAATATTAAACTAAAAATTAAACTGATAATAAATATTTGAAGAAATTATTTTTATAAAAATAATTTCTTCAAATATTTATTATCATAGATTGATGACCGACATATTAAAAACTGAAAAAAAAACTTAACTCTTTTAGAATCTATAGCATTATCAAACGCTATTTTTAAAATTTTAAAATGTAAAATAATCAATATTATATTTAAAATGTTAAAATATATCCAATAAAAACTAATTTAAACATTTTAAAAATGTCTTTTAATTATCTAAAAGAAATATAAGTTGGTATTCAACTCACTTTTGATTAATGCATTCACTACTTAACTTTGTGCAATAATGGGGACTGCGAATTAAAGTAGCAGACAAGAACATTGACCTCTTAATTAGTTGGTCAACCTTGTCATAATTAAGATCAAATAATTGTATCAAAAACCAATAATTTTCCCAATAAACCTTTTTTTCGTTCAATAATATAGCTCAGGCTGGAATTAATTTGAATGAAGATATGTTATTAATGGAGGAAGCCCCAACGGAAGCTGAAGCGGTGATTGATGAAGAGAAGTGCCTCTGCGAATCACCGTGAAGAATTGTCTCTCTTTTTAAAAATACCAAGGTTCTGAGATTTACTGGGACCATTGAAACATAGGAATGGCAATTGTACCCGAATCCGATGAGTACCCGATAAAATTACCCGAACGGGGGCGGATATGGGGAGCAAATTTTTACCCGTGGGGCAGATATAGGGGGTTAACAACAATACCCGT
>JANVCL010000005.1:292939-314049 GCA_026546855.1 Erythroxylum incrassatum | reverse complement strand
TTCGGTTCCAAAAAGTGAGACGACTCGAGGTTCAACTTATACTGCAATCTTGGAATTTAAATTGTTTTGATCGGTTTCCAAGGATCGATTTTCGGATTGAACGACGAGCCGCGATCAGACAGACAGAACAGGGATACTATAGCGCTTGTATCAATTTGCATGACTCTGCATAAGAATTAACAAACAATAAGGGATCATTTACCGTCAAATTGTTGTAACAAAAAGGTGGAACATGAGAATTATCTTGCAACCTTGGTAGGGAAATCCAAAAAGAGCATAAATGATAAATTAGCCCAAGAAAAAAAAAGAGCTCAAAGGATGAAGCCTTGACTCCGCACATATTTCATATCAAAAAACAACTTGTGACATCATACCATTTAACTACTACTTACAATAAGCAATTGCAATTGAAACAATAAAAAAATTATTAGGAAGAACATGAAATACCATTCAAAATCTTTTAGCCAAAATCATGCACATGATCAGCCGCTGAAGATCTCACTGTTACCAGTGTCATTTTTCGGTCTTCAAGCTCGATTCACAGACTAGCTTTCTGGCCTGTGTTCTTTTTCATTTTGTTTTTTTTGGAACCTCTGTTTCTATTTTATTTGTTGCGTGACTTTGAGCACTTTTTAGTTTTGTTTGTTTCTTATTTTTTCAATAAAATTTGGCCAGATGGTATTAAAATAAAAAAAAAAACACGAAAGAACAGGAACCAGATGCTCTATTCCAATAACTTTGTTTCGTGCCCGGCCAATACGATATCATTTGGTAGTAAAAACTACATCATATTATACTTAGAACCTACAAAACGAAGTTGTATTAGACACAGAATAGGGTTGAAACAAAATAATGAGAACAAAGGATTTGAATCCGAAAGAACCTGAAAGAACGTGTCAAATCCTGCAATTATCGTAATCGTCTGCAAATACTAAACCTAATGCAGAATTGTGTCAAAAAGAAAAGCTAACTTGGGTTAGCAGAACCCATGCACGAACATCAAACATCAAAAGGGTTAGGATACGAACAAATAAGAGGTAGTGGAATGAAAAAGAAGCAGAAAGCTTATTATAATGATTGTCCCCAAAGGGAAGGCAAGACAAGGAATCTCTTTGCTTTTTTTTTCTTCTTAAAATCTGATTTATTAGTTTAGAGTTCATGTTACTGCCTCAGCTTATGTATTGACATTTAGCAACAAAGCTTTTTCTTTTTCTTTTTCCTTTTTTAATTTTTATTTTATAGTGAAAGACGTGTATAATTGGTGATGCTCGTGCCCATCTTCTTGTGTCGTTTAGTTTCTTTTCTTTGCATGTGCAATGTGCAATGTATATGGGAATTTTGTTTCATTTATATTGGTGTAATAATGATAAATAATTGGCAATCTGACTGATTCCGACCATGAATTTAATAATTTTGTTGTTATTAGTGATTATCATTATTAAAAAAAATTATTTTTATAAAATAAATTTTGACTTTTTTTTTTCAAAATCAATTTCTCTGTTGAGTAAGATTAAGGTTGTCTATTATTGATATGCTCAAATTCTACGTTTTTAACGAAACTTTCACTGAGTATTATTGTTGTTGTTAACGAGAGTGGTAGCAAGAGGCTACTCTTTTGGATACATAATAAGCACATTCTCATAGACACAAGAGTTTTGTATAGTGCCCCTTTAAGAGTTGTTCTCTAAATAATCAAATTCTTGAGTTTAGAATGTAGTTGAAAGGAAGAAGAGAGGAATAGATGTGCAAATCATCAAGTACTTTAGGTACATAAGTGGTATGTGATATGAAATGAAATCGACTCAAATTGGTTTTGATAAAAATCAGAATAAAGCATCCAAAGTGCTCTTCTATGCAACTTGCAAAAAAGCTTCTCCTCCATACTTTTCAAAAGGGGGGCAAAATTGGGTTAGCTTTGTCATGTACCATAGCTAAAAAAAAAGATAAAATTCCAAGTCCCTTTTATTTATTTATTTTCCCATTTTTATATATTGCTTATGTTGGTCCTATTTGTATGCCTAGTGGGGGGACCATGAATTGAATTTGCTTATGGTCCACTAGGCTTTTCACCAAGGCTGCAAGAGCACAAACAATGTTAGTGCCAGCCATTAGCAGCCAACTACAAATGAAACCAGACAAATAGAACTCAAAGAAAGACCAAACAATCCACTGTAACCAGAAAATTTGTCAGTTCCCATGTCATTTAGTGGGATTTTCTCAGTGAGAATCTAGTAGTATTTCCTGAAAAATTATAAAAAAGGCTTGAAAGGATCTCAATTTCTAGAGATGGTGATGGTGGAAAGCCAACTAGGTTGATGGGAAGAACTGTCTAATATGCTTGTGTAAGCATTCGTCATAATTTGCTGTCATATAGTAATTCTTCTGATTGAATTACATATTGGGACAGGAAAGTTCAGTTCAAATAGGATTAGGAAGTAGAATACTGATCACAGAAGAATTAAGTTTTCTGTTAGAAGTTGGATTTATAACTTTGATTTTCACTAACTTGATTATAGAGATGTTCTTGCTATTAATACTCAACCTATAAACAGTTGTTTTCATAGATACGCAGATCTGAAACCAGTCCAAAAGACCTATTCATACCTCGTTAAGAATGATGAGAACAGTTTTGGTTACTTACCCTTTTTTCATATTTAGAGTTAGCTAATCATCCTAAAAGCCAAACCATGAACAGTTAGGTGTTTTTTTTAGTGAATGGAGTCAAAAAGGTTCACTCATTGCTTGAAAGTTGATAGTCAAAAGTCATAATACCCGTCCTGATGATCAATTAAAATGTGTCCAACAATGCCATTATAGATGAAAAAAAGTTGGCGACTGAGCTAAAAGTTGTGTAATTTGTTGTATGTACTCATTGGAGCATCTAATGGAATCTTCTTCCACGTTACTTTGTGACCATAAAAATTGGACAACAAAGCAGGGAAGAGCATCTGTCATGCCATTCAACCGAACAAATGGAAGAAAAGAACGCAGAATTAAGAATACGATGCTTCAACTGGTGGCTCTAAGCCTCATGCTTGGGGTCAAGATTCTCTTCGTGTCCAATTCGGTCAACTAAGTCCAAATCGAACCGTAAGTTGAAAAGGGTATCAGGAAAAAGAAGTGATATTAAAATTTAAGTCATCAGGAGAGCTGGAAAAGAGATGGAATAATCACTAAAAACAGATTTGGACAAGCATCCCATGACATGGTGTATTATCAAAACTCAACTGCTTCCACCTTCTTACGTTACCATGTTCATAAGACAATGATTCTACAGTTTTTGTGTTTCGATGCTTCCATTTCATCCACCATGTGCACTCGAAAAGCTGCATTACTTCAAGGATAGTAACTCAATAATCCAAGCGTCAAACATCTAGTCCTGGCGCATCAATCAGGCGCATTTCCAAACGACTCTTATGAAAAATGGCAATTTTAATAGCACAAGCAAGTCCAACAGGACCACAATGATATATCAAACTCAAGAAGTACACTCACAAGTAACCTAAGGTCATGCTTCACATAAATAAGCTTCTATTTTATCAATGATCTGGATTCGGACTAGGGGGAAAGGAATTACAACATCAAACTAGGAGGTCATATCTACTGGCTATGGACTAGAGTCCTCAAATTCACAATATTCACATAAAATCATGACAATAGCATATTCAAATGACACTCAATACCATGTGGTGTCTCAAATACCTCTTAAGACTTCTAATCCTGAATCTCGACCACAAGTTTATTTATTTTGCGTTGCCTGCATCTCGAAAATCAGGTTGTAAGGTCCAAATTGGTACCCTGGAGCTGCCGTTGCTAGAAGCAAATTTTGTTCCTGCAACTTGGGTCCATAAGAGGACATACCACAGAATGGTGATGTGAACAAATTGCTATTTGCCGGATTGAAAACACTCCCTGCACCTTCATATTGTTGGTCCCAGACAAATATCCCCTTTTCTGTAGAGCTCATTTTCTGTTGCGGCGGCGGTTTCATCGTTGTAGATGAATGAGTTGGAGATGGTGGTTTATCAATGTCTGGTGAAGGTGACTTAGTATCTGGGAGATTGACTGTAGTTATATCATGGATACTAGACCTCCTCTTATCCTTCCCACCAGTATTCTGCCTGATGAAGTACTTCTGTGCGTGGCTAGCCACCTGAGTCGGAGTTCGGGTCGTCACAAAATTGCGAGATATGTTCCTCCAATCCCCTTTACCATACTTTTGAAGACCCAACAGAAACTGCCTGCAATTTTGTATCATTACAACCACATAAACTACAATGACAGAAGAAGATAACACAACAAGAGGAAGCTAAATTTGAAACCAGTCATCAAAGGTGTATTCACTTCTGATCAAAAGTTCTAAATAGAAGATCTAAAAAGAACTATCATCCAATTTTTATGTGTTGGATATATGATCATCAACTGAATTCTATGTTTCACAACTATTGTCTTCGTAGTACAACAGCTTATAATTAGTTTATGCTAGTAATGAACTTCACAAATCAACTTTCTTCGCTAGATTTTTAAACATAGGAGCATTAGCTTGAGAAAGCAATCAAAGTCACCTGTGCTCTTCCTCAGTCCATGGAATACCCTTTTTCCGTTCTTGCTCCGATGGTCGTGTTCCGGTAGCCCTCTTGCCGCCAGGACTAAAGTATTGCTTCAGACCATCATAGTCCTGACTGTTAACCCACTCCAAAGTGAAAGAATCACTAGTATATCCTGGAATTGGAATCAGCCCGGCCTCTATATCACTAACATCTTCTTCCAATTCCTTGTATTGTTTGATCACATCACCAACAGTCTTGCCTGGAATCATCTTAGCTACTTTCAACCACCTATCAGGGGTATCTTTATCGTACAAAGCAAGAGCATTCTCAAACCGTTTGTTCTCTTCAGGGGTCCACCTCGTACCCCTGCTTTCTCGGAACAACCAATTTGAGTTCTGAAGATACGAGGCCGGTGTGAGAATTTCCATACCTCGATTCATGACTTCTCTTCTTTAGATTGTTAAATTGTACGATCAAAGCAAATAGCTAGCATGCCCAAATAGAGAATTAAAACAGGAGACAACACTCTCTCAACTCTCTATCTCTCTCTCTCTCTCAACGTTGCTAAGAGAGACCCCGGATAAGAAATGCAGAGAAAGAAGGGAATTTATGATCAACGAAACATCAAATCAATAAATATGGAATCTCAGCAATTTTGTTTGTCACATAAGCAACGCACAACTGAGGAATCTGAAAAAGTCTCAAACTTTCCCAAACCGAAGGAAAATTCGTGAAGTAATAATAAAAAAGCAGATCTCCAATACTACAATCAAATGATAAGCCCTAGAATAAATTCTTCACTCAATTCAATCCCAGAACTTATCACTGTAAAAAGAACAAAACTTTGCGATAAAGCTTAAATCTTTAAAACGCACAAAAACGCAGATTGCTGCTTATGTGCAACAACAAAAATGATTCTTAAAGCTCAAAGCACACAGACCTAGTCACAAAAAAGAACATAGAGCTTCCCAAGAGATGTAAAGCTTCGAACTTTAATATCCTTTCATTCTCTTTTTTCTTCTGTTCTTAACATTTTCCTTGCTCAGACCCAAAAGCAAGAGGAAAAAACAGAGCAAATCAGTGGGTGAATACTAACTAATTATAATAAGCCAAAGCTCTTTTGTTGCCACTTGAGGAAGAGATGATCTATGCAACAGGGAATGAGCAGAAGAAAGCAAAGAGCGTAAGAAACAGGTCAAAAGATGTTGAGCTGTGATTGGTGAATATGAGTGTTTTTGTGGGCGCTGCCTCAACAAAGCATGTACATATACATTTAGTGTGTGTGTATGTATGTATGCACATGTATGGTCCAATGAAAGGTTACAAACTTCGGAAAGAACAAGCTGTGATTGGCTAGGTGGTGGAAAAATCTAGGGTTTTGGGTTAGGTTAGTAAAATTTGAAGAGTACTTGTAGCAACAGCAACTTTTAACAAATGTTGACTTCTAGCTGAAGTATGCTAATTGTATATATGTTCTTTTCACAAACTAAACGCTTTGCTTTTCTCTCCTCTTCTTGATGAGTTGTGTATGAGTGGTGGTGTTGTTTCATTAGTCAATGTTTAGTGCATGTTAATTACACTAACCTTGTACCTTGTACCTTGTCAAACCCTATAAGATGACGCCATGTGTACTTGGCCAAAGTCTGTCCTTATCCTTAGTGAAAGCAACTATGTTTAGTAGGTTTTAATAGAATGTTTCCTCATAAATGTGGTCAATCATTAGAGGTGGACAAATCTTCTGCTCCTGATTACTTTGTTCCTTTTCCTCATGTTCAATCTCATCCATCCAATTTTTATTTAGTTATAGCAATGGATGGATGAGATTGCTTTAAGAACAGGAACAGAATTTTGACTTATACTTCTTTTTTATTTAATAAAAAATTAAAGATATCAAGTGAATGTGACATTAAATAATAATATAAATATTATTATTAATTCACTATTAATATGTAATATGTTTTATGGATGATTTGATTTCATGTCATTTCAATAAAAAGTACTCCTAATCATAACATAGTGTAGCACTTAGCTAATGGTGAAAAACTCCACTACTCATGCTTTTGGTCCCATTGAAAAAGCAATATAGTTTTGTTTCTTTTCCCTTGAGCTAAACAAATTAAGATGAAATCATGCATACAAAGTTAGGAGATACAAACACGCATATATATTGGGCTAACATATTCAAATTTGTCTATTTTTTAAGATTTTTTTCAATTTAGGACTTAAACTTTTAAATTTTTTGATTCAAGGATCAACTTTTTAAATTTTAACAATTTCATTCAAAAGATTATTTTTTATGACGTGAAGTATTTATTAAATATCACATGAATATTTATCTATTAGCAACATTCATAAAAACTAACATTTTGAACTGAATTTTTAAAATTTTAAAAAATTAGTCACTCAATTAAAAATTTTAAAAGTTTAAACACTAAATTGAAAATATTCTAAAAAGTTGAAACTTTATGATTGATTATATATATATATATATAATTAATTTTTAGAGTATGGTAATTATGTATGACATAATTCTCACAATACCCACAAACTCGTCTTCACGTTTATCTTGCAAACCCATCACGTTTATTTGGCTTTTTTATATGTTTTAATATTTATTTTTTTATGTTAGTTTTACTTATGTTATAATCCATATAAAAGATTTTGTTAGATATATTTTTATTTTTGTTTTATATGGTTTAAAATTATATAATAATTAATATATTATGCTTTGCATATTATTTAATATACTTTAAATAATATTTATATGCATAAATAATTTTTATTACAAAATAAAATATGCATAAATAATTTATGTATGAAGCTCTTTCTAAAATGCTCTTTTTAAATGACAGTCAAATAGTCAACTGATTTTTTATAAAAGTTTTTTTTTGTAAAAGATCTAAAAAAAAGCTCTGACAAAAATTTTACTGGTATAAGTCGAACCAAATAAAGGCTAAGTATCCTTAGTTGTCCCAAAGATTCAAGATTAGGAGCTTAATATTTATGAAAAGAAGACTTTTAATTAACAATTTGCATATAAAAACACCTAACTCTTAAGTTGGTATTCTCTTTTCTCATCTTCTTTACCATATTCTATTCGACATAGTTCTGTTTTTGCTTATTCTATATTTGGACTTCCATACAATACCCATCAAGTAGTTGCCGGTTGGTTACACGTGTCAGCTACCCTTTTATTTAACTAAGTATTATTAAAAAAGGGTTAATTCTTAATTAGGTTATAATTAAGTCATAATCTCTAAAATCTAAGTCTGAATCTTGAACAATTCCCAGGTTTTTGTCCCCCGTCCTCTTTAACCAATTGGAAGACTCACAAGTCTAGTGTTGTTGGGAGATGATAATGACTGCTTTAAACAGAGGAAGATTCCAAACATGGAAAGATTCTTAGCTCCTTTTTTTATATTTTTCCCATTTTGAGCTAATTTAAAAAGGGGTTAGTCTTGGAGTGTGAACTGGGTTAGTGTTTAAATAAATGAAATTAAAGAGAAAAAGGGTTGCTTTTCTTAATCTGCTGTGGTCCAGTTGATTTGCTGGGGTTAGTGTTTGGCTATTGGAGTTGATTAAAGGGCATAATCTTGGAGATTAAGAAAGTGATTAAAATAATATAAATACACTGCTCCAACCTAATAAACTATGCTAAGGGCAAATTAGGTCAATTATATTATTTTGGAGGCTTAACAAATGGTCTACAAAGTTTAGGGTATGGTCCAACTCTGTAGGGCCAACCTAATTAAATCTGAAACATGTATGCCATCATGTAACCTAACTAGAGAAAATATTAATTCCTTTAATGTCTTTTCTTAAAAATTAAGTAAGATTTATTAATTTTAAACTGGTAATTACTCAGTTGATCTTAACAATAATTACGATAAAATAATTCGACAAATTTACTAAAATATATATTTTTTATTTTAATATTATAAGAAATTTTTAAGTAATTTAAAATAATAAGAGCGTTTTTATATTTTACTGAGGTGTTTGGACTAATTTGTGTCCATTAAACTTAATTCACCCTTGAAATGTTCTACTAAGACACTTCATGTTGGCAATATTTTAAAAATTGGATCGGAAGTTAAATTAGTAAGACAAGAGGTTTAAAATTTAAAAGGTTCAACCAGTATTAAATCGTTATAAAAATAGTTAAAGATTGAATAAAATTAAAGAAATTGAAATATGATTGAAAGATATTCTCCTTACTAATCAAAGAATTTAAAGTTTAATTAAAAAATAAAATATTAAATAAAAATTAATTGATTTATTTTAGTTTATAAGAATTTATTAATTTTCAAAAATTAATCGATTAATTAATAAATTGATCAATTTTTAACAACATAAGTTATTAAAAAATTCGAAATAAAAAGTTTAAAACTAATCCGAAAAATTGAATAGTGCAAAATTTACAGTTGAATTAGCCGAATTGGTTGAGTTTTTTAATCACTGTATATTAAAATTGAGGAGTTGATGATTAGATGATATATTTTCCGAAACAAATGATAAGAAGAAATTTGGAGTTTTTAGCAACTGGAAAAATAAATTCATTTGGTTACAACTTAAACAAAATGCTCATAAACTGGTTATTGATAATTGCTTGAGCAAATTTTCAATCTACTCAAGAAAGAAATTGGGTTTCTTAGTGACTGTCCCTCTCTTGCGCAGTAGATGTATCTCAGAACCACCATTAACAGGTCATCCTTCTTCTACTTCTACTGTTAATGGATGTTCTTCCATCTCTTGTTTTTAACATTTTGGAATATCCTTTGGAGGTGGTAAAAGTGACTGGTTAGGTCCTTTCCCATTGTCCACCAAGAATGCCATCTTAAGTCCCCAAGTTGTGTGCACTTCTAAATGGCAATGCATGAACCAAACTCCTGCAAACAGTTGCAGAAAAACCAAAGTTGAAGCAACAAGTTCTGATCTTAAACTCTAATTCTATGAAGTTTCTACCTTGTATATATATTTACCTGGATTATCAGCTCTGAATCTTATGGCTGTCCATCCACCAGATGGTACTCCGACTGTGTTCCTCTCCACAGGATCGATAAGATTGAATTTATTAGGATCTGTCTTGGAATTATAGTTTCCAACTCCTCTACCAACCACAAAGAAGTTGAATCCATGCAAATGAATCGGATGGTTTTCAGGTGCAATGATCCCAGTATCTTGCATGACTAACTGGACTGTGGAGTTATATGGCAACCTGTAAACTTTGGTTCCATTGGTGGTCTGCAAGTTTGCTGGTCCAGTTCCTGAGTAATTGAAAGTATGTGGTGGATTTCCGGGAAAATCAGTGGTGAACACGCCTTTAATGTTGAAGAAATGTGCTTGAAGAAGTGAAACTGTTGGCATAACGAATGTGACATTGTTTATACTAGCAACCACCCTGCTTCCGTTGGCGGCTTTGCAAGTTGGACATGGGTTGATCCCTAGTCCCACTGTGAAGAACAACTTCCGATCAACTGTTAATGGGACCGTGGCAGGATATTTCTTGGAGTTCAAGCTGCGTAGAGAGTTGACGAACTTGTCTGCAACTGCCGTGGCGTTTTGTGGAGGTGGGGTGGTGATTGTTGTGGGTGTGCTATCGAGTGTGCCGGAGTAGTGCAACGTGGCGGTGGCAGTCATGTTATCGACGGCAATCGGAGCATCCATGAACGGTGAGGCAGCAACCAAGTACTTGCCAGTGTTTTTGTCAGCTGTGACAAGTACATTTGTAGTCTGTCCTGGAGCTATCAGGACTGTGTCTGTCTTGAATGGCTTCACGTACGTTGCATCAACTTCCACCACCATGAGTTGGTGGCCAGCGATCTTGAAAAAGAGCTCTTCATTGAGTGCAGCATTGATTAAACGTAGCATATATGTCTTGCCACCATCAACCGGCAATGTGAAACCACCTGCACAGGATCAAAAACATCAGCTCTCGAACCAATCTATTGCATATTTGCATCAGAACTCTTCTCTGATACGAATCAGGAATTACCCTGTGAAGGACAAGCTGATACAGCTCCAGGATGTCCATTGATTGTATGAGCATCAGAGACATTTGGTGCTAATCCAGATTTCATGGCTTGATTGATTACAGCCTCAGTGTCCGATTTCCACCATTCCCCTGAATTTTTCATGTCAGTTAAATTTTTGCCAATGTTGGAAGAGATATTGACTCAAGCACTAATTTTAGCTCACCTAACACAACCACCACTTCCTTGTGAGGGGCCGGGAACGGATACGGCACGCCGCGCTTCGGAAGGATAACGATGCCGCCATGCACGGTTGCTCTTAGCCAGAGAATGTGTGCATGCCAAAGAAGTGTACCTCTCTGGCCTGTGATTGTGAAGTTATAGAGGTAGTTTTGACCTGGTTGAACAGGACATTGTGTAATGTATGCTGGTCCATCGGCCCAACCAGTCCTGAGTTGCCTAATACCATGCCTGAAACATTTATGAACAAATATTAACAAGAAAAAGAACTTAGTATGAGTACAATGTGTAGTAGGAAAAAGCTTAAATTGAGAAACAATTGCTTGTTTCATGGCACTTACCAGTGAATAGAAACGTTGTACTTCACGTGGTTGTGTACTCTTACAAGAACTGTATCGTCTTCTCTAGCATAGAGAGTTGGTCCTGGGAACCTGCCATTTACTGTAACAATTGGCTTGCTTGAACATAGCCTGGTAGTGTTCTTCATCACCACCTGTGTACATTAACCAATTCTTAAACCAATTCCTACACTTCTGATAACCATCAGGGTACAAAATTGTGAATGTTTGTTCAGTTGCTGCAACTCTCAAAAATTTCAGGTGTCGGGCCAGACTTCAGGCTTCGGTTGGGCAAGACTGGTTCGAGTTCAGGCCAGATTTTACATTTCAGTTCCTTTTTGTCAGTATGATGTGAATAATACAAAACTTTCTGAAGGAAAAGTTGCTTCTGAGTAGATTGATAAAGAGTTGAAAATTCCAGGCAGAGCCAATTTTACTACTACTACCAGAAAGACTGTACAGTAACTGATACATAATAAGACCAACTTCTCTCCTTTTCAGGAAAGTAAACAGATAATGTAACGTATCAGTTACGTTAATTTTTGGAGAAAATAACTCGATCCCTTTGAAGCATTTGGTTCCAAGAACCAATTCAATGTGTCTAATAAGTTACCAAATCAACCATTGTTTTTACAGTTCAGAAACTTACATTGAAGGTGTAATGTCGAACGCTGCACTCCACCAAAGCAGGAAAAATGCAGACCAGCAGGAGAATAAACCGAAACCAGGAGGCTGCCATTGTGTTCTTGACAGGTTTTTTTTGTTCTTTTTTCCTGTGAACTTCTTTAAACTCCTGAAGTGTGATTGGTTAACTTCAGGACTGTTACAATTCCTGTGTGTTTCAGAGTGACTTGCCAACCCACTCCTTATAAAGGGATTGAACAGGAGTGAAATTTGCTTGCTGCCATGTCGTTTTTGCTCAGTTAGGTGGGTGAGTAGAATCTTGGAAACCAAGATTTTGAATGCCTAATCTGCGAACTTGATTCCTTACATGTTACATAAAGTGTTTGTACGGTTCCAGATGTAAATTAATCTGAAGAACATATCAAACTCACTAATCTCGTGGAACACAGCCATTAATTGTTTTTTTCGAAACCATTTTAAAGGGAAGACAAAGTAAAAACCAATAATGTAAAAGCCGGTTCAAGTGAAAATTTTAATTTGAGTAATTTTCTAGTTTAGTTTTTAATTTTTCGATTTATTTTAGTTTAATAATTTTAATTATTAAAAATTAATCAGTTTATCAATTAATCAGTCAGCTTTCGTAAACTAATCAGTTTTTATAAACTAAAATAAACCAATTAATTTTCATTATTTTTTAATTAAACTTTAAACTTTTTCGATATTTTTTAATTCTTTAATTTTATTCATCCTTTAACCAATTTTATAACGATCTAATACTAATTAAACCTTGAGTCTTTTATCAATATTATAAGTTATTTCGATAATTATATCAAATTGCGATAATAATCCTACCGAAATTGTAATTATAATTAGGTCCGCAATTAAACACTGTAATCATGATCATTGTTTTTTCTTTTTTACATTAATCATGATCATTGTTAGGGTGCTTTATCATTAATAAATGCTCTAATTAGAATCCAGTTAGTGCTTTGATTCGGTATTCAGCCAAAACTGGTCAACATGAATATATCCTCCATAGTTACTTTCTTTTAGAGCTTCCATTGACATCAGAAAATAGTTGCTCGGAATTAAAGTATATTCCGACCGGTACGACATGTGCGTATGGGCCGATACCGGCTAATACGATACGATAAACACAACTCGAACCTCAAAGTCCTAAGGAACTTCTTAATAATTCATATGATATACGACAAAAAGGGTTGGTTTTCATTTTTGTATGAACTACTAACTACAGATATTCCGATGAGCATTCAAGTGGAGATTAGGACATATGCTTAGTGGTGGACAAACACACAAGAGATGCTTAGACCCAAAGAGACTTCAGCTTAGTTGAGAAATGGTTTTCAGTCTGTGTCTTAGCTATCCACCATAGCCCCAACAGGCACATCATAGTTCATTTGAAAGCTAAGATTAAACCAACGGTGGGTAAGTACTAACTACTCTTTCCAACCCCTTCATATTTTTAAAAAAATTCCAAGCTACTTTATCTTCTACCTCATTTCACCCATTTTAAATAGGAATGATAACAAGTCGTGTTGTTCGAGTCCGTTTGGATTATCCTAAAAATGATAACAAGCCGTGTGGCTCGAGTTCATTTAGATCATCCAAAATGACGATATTTTAGAGCGTTCTGCGATGATTTTGTTTTAGTCTTAGGTTTAGCTTAAGACTAAAACGACGTCATTTTAAAATAGGTGATTTAGGTTGAGCTTCGGGTTGTTCTCTTAAAATTGAGTCTGGTCTAAAAATCATCAATCAGAACTAGTACATTGACAATCTAATATCATTTTAGAATGAGAGTTTTGAAAATCTTAGACTGATCTCTTAAGCTCAAATTTAATCAGAACTATTTTGTTTTTTACTACATTTCACCCACTTTAAATAGAATGATAATGAGTCATGTAGTTTGAGATCATTTGGACCGTCTAAAACGATATTATTTTAGAAAAAAAATTAAATGACATTAGTGTCTTATGCTCGAACCCACTTAAAAACTCAGTCTATTCGAACTTAACACGAAATAAAACTATGTTACTTTAGAATTGCAATTTGGGTTAGGTTGAGACCGAGCCGATCTCTTAAACACGAATTGACTCAAAACCTAATTAATCCGAACTTGACCTAATAACTTTAGACCGGGCGGACTGACCCCAAAACTACCAAAGTAATCCTAAACCCTTTTCATCTTTTTTCTTTCTCGGCATGGTGACGTAAAAAAAGTTGAAGTGTCAATCTCTCGTGATAATCTGGTTAGTTAATAAGTGTTCTTGGACTTTATCTATCCATGTAGATAGAGTCTGGACTGTCCATGTAGAGTAGAAAGTGCAAACACTAACAGAGGTTGATTTGCTATAAACAATTAGTAGAAACAGGTAAAGATCATAATCTGAATAGGACTACTTCACCAAATTTACATGTTTGTTTCATTTTCAGAAAATGAAGTTCCTTGCATTCTGGAACAAGAAATCATTATCAGACTAAAGATTTTGTTTTATTGTGGATCATTAATTTCCTATAATTTACTAAACAAGGAAAAATGAAAAGATGTGTTCTCAAAATGCAATTTCTTTGTTTATAAGTTCTGAGTTCAGACAAAATTGAACATTATTATTAATATTTAGTTTTTTATTTCTGACATTTTTTTCATCTTTATCAAGATTATTCGGATACAACTTTTCTACTAGTTAAGAGTAACGTTGCGTATTACTAAAACTTTCTATATCTTACGTTCAATGAAATTTTTACTGAGTTGTTATTGTATTAACTTTTTGGAAAAAAAAAGAAATTGTTGTAAATGATGTACTAATTTTAATGGTTAAAAAATTGAAACAGTTCGGTTGGTTAAAAACTTTTAGTTTGGTGTTTGATTTTTCAATTCAATTTATTTTAATAACCTTTGTTGTTAAAATTGATTAGATTATTAATTAATCACTCATTTTTTCTAAATTAATCGATTTTTATAAACTAAAATAAACCAATTAGTTTTTATTTAACATTCTTATTTTTTAATTAAACTACAAATTTTTAAAAGGTAGTCTTTTTTAATTATATTTCAAATTCATCAATTTTATTCAATATTTAACTAATTTTGTTACAGTCTAATATCAATTAAATCTTTTAAACCTTAAACTTTTTATAAAAGTATAACTTTTGATCCGATTTTTAAAATATTAATTAATTTAATATTTACTAGATCTTGGGCTCTGGTGTTTGTTAGCTAAAAGCCCAAAACTTCACTTAAAAGGTTAATTGTCCAAAGACTATTTTGTACCTTTTCTCCTTCTTTAGCAGGCTTGAAAGAGCAAGATGGACAATAAAAAGAGGAAGTTGGGCTCCAAAAGTCCTCATTTTCAACACGTCCATTACAAAAGTTCAATTGTTCTCTATTGCCTTGGAACTGGAAGTGCTTCCTGATCATATGAAAATTAATGAGAAAGCAGAGAGGCATAAGGCATGGCTTCTGGCTTCTTGAGTAATTTGCATTGAAAGGTCTCTCTGAGTTATGTGTTGCCCTGACACCTATAGTTCAGCTCTGTAATAACTATGGAGTATGGATTGAATTGTGTGCCAAAACATTACTGGCTTTAGGTTAAGAATTTTAGTTTGAGTTTTGCTCCCACGAGGTTGGTTGAACAGTGGTGGAAGGCCTTCTATTTTCAGTAAGTCAAAGGTTCAAGTCTCACAAGTTGTGATTCCCTAAAAAATTCTCTTATTTTAAATTTTTTTGAAAAGGCTTACTTTGATTTTTATTTTTCTAAAAAAACATTTCCTTTAGATTTTGATTAAAAAATAACGAAGAAATACACATAATGTGAATATCAAAGATGGACTATTCAAATATCACCGTATGTAATTCAATTCAGCTCTTAAATCTAAACCGGACTAATTAAATTTGACTTAAATTAATAATTTAAGATAATTGTAATAAATTATTAGTTTGACTTATATTTGATTAGTTTCGTTAATATTTAAGAATTGAGTTGAATAGTCGTGTAATAACTGTTTTATTAGTTCACATGGGATATTTATATCTCGTCAGATTTGTTGTATATGTAAAAAAAAAAATTCAACAATGGAGCTGTGTTGTCTAGTAGAGGCTGATATTGTCTCTTTCAGGTTCTTCCCTTCATGGTTAATTATAGATAGCTAAGAACTTAAAATCCATATATGGTGTTTGTCTTTTGCATTGGAACTAGAAAATCTAACGATGTCTACATGTCTTTTCATGGTAGCAACTTGGAACCAGGAGATACAAAGCTTGGCGTTACATTTGGCAATGGTAGAAGAAGACATCTATACTAAAGATAGAACTACTGATTATCGAGGCAATCCTGCCATGAAGAAGGAAACAGGAACCTGGAAAGCTTGTCCTTACATCTTAGGTAAATTTCTTCAGTTTTTTTCTTTCTCGTTTCGAGTTCAGAGTAGTTAAGGTGTTTGTTCTTTTGAATAGCTTATGTTTTCATGAATTTCATGCAGGGAATGAGTGTTGTGAAAGACTGGCATATTATGGAATCAATACCAATATGGTTAATTATCTAAAGTTTCAGTTGAACCAACGTAATGTTGTTGCGTTCAACAATGTCACAAATTGGTCTGGAACCTGCTATGTTATGCCATTGCTTGGAGCTTTTCTTGCTGATGCATACTTGGGAAGATATTGGACGATTGCTAGTTTCTCCATCATCCATGTCTGTGTAAGTTCTCAGTGTTCTTGCTGGGGATAGCAAAAACTAATTTAACATGAAGTTAACAGATAAAACCTGATTTGGTAGGACTTTTATTTCAAATTTATATGTATTTTTGAGTTTTTATCAAGGCTTAATTTGATTTAAATGTGATATTTTAACCTAAAATCTTTAAAAAACTAAAAAAAACAAAGCTTAATCAGGATTTGATATAAATGATTTAATATAGTGTTAGCTCAATTCGGTCCATTCTCACGATGCAAACTCTAGTTCTTACTAAATGTCTTTTAGAATCGAAAAAAGAGTTCAAGTTTTACCAGATCTAAAGTTAACAAATAAAACTCGATTTGATAAGATTCGGAAAGGAACATCTTAGTCAAACGTGATATTTTAGTTTGAATTTTCAAAAAAATTGAAAATAAAAACCTAATTAGACTGGGCATTAATTTTTTTGACATGAGTCCAAGTTTGGCCGGTCCATTGCCAACCTAAAGATTAATTCAAAGTTAAAAATGAAGTTTTTGTTTAAAGATAAGATATTTGTTAAAAGATAAAATTTTATCTTTTAAGATATAGTTATTACCTAGTTAGGATTTAAACATTTGAATTTGATTTGTTTTATCTAGATATTAGCTAAGTTTGTTATTTCATTATTTATATATTTAGGTCTTTATGTCAATGTAATTATAACTACTCAATAAAATGTCTCTCGCATTATCTTTTCCCTATTCTACTTTAGTTTAGTTAGTTTCCCATTTTAAAATTTCATCATGGTATCAGAGTTTTAGATACTTGAGGGACTGAGTATTAATGTTTTATAAGTTCAAGAGAAAAGAAAGGCAATGAGAAATCAAGAAAATAAAAAGATGGTGGAAGGAGCCTATCTAGCGAAGGTTGAAGTAGCTGAATTTTTTTTAATTATTTGAGAGAAAGTGCTCAATAATGATAAGATGATGAGAAAGTGCATCAACAATGATACGGTGATGAGAAAGTGCATCATACAGTGAAGAGGATGAGAAAGTGCACAGGAAGAATGTTGGACAGATTGATTCAAAGTTAAAAATGAAGTTTTTGTTTAAAGATAAAATATTTGTTAAAAGATAAAATTTTATCTTTTAAGATAAGTTGTTATCTAGTTAGGATTTAAATATTTGAATTTGATTTGTTTTATCTAAATATTAGTTAAGTTTGTTATTTCATTATTTATATATTTAGGTCTTCATGTCAATGTAATTAGAACTAATCAATAAAATGTCTCTTACATTATCTCTTCCCTATTTTACTTTACTTTAGTTAGTTTCTCATTCTAAAATTTCATCATTGTTAGATTTTAGAAGAAAAAAAAAGACGATGAAGGAGATGGGATGAGACGAAGATTGAACAATAGGTAACACACTTATAATTTTATTATTGAACTTGATTGCCTTATATAGACAAAAGACAAACAACTAAATCGATTTTTCAGCCACTAAATCTAGCTTCTAAGATAAGATTAAAGATAATCTAATACTTATTCTAAGATAATCTAAGACCTATTCTAAAGGAATTTAAACAAATTTAAAATTTGAATTAATTCCCAACATTTCCTCTTGATTCAAATTTTCTGGATGGAGCGCATCTCTTCTAATCTTCAAAATATTATGTGAAGTACTTTTCTTCAGCAAATTCTCGTTGATGTCCTTCTCATCAACCTGTGAAGTACTTCTTTTCACCAATTTTTCATTGATGCCCTTCTCATCAACCTGCAATTATTGGAGCACTTCTTTCCAAACACATCTTCTTCATTCTTTCGTTGCCTTGATATAATTCTTTCAACATACGTTTTTAGCTGTTTCACAAGTTATAATTCTTGTAAAAACTGATTATGAAATTGCAAAGAAAATAATAGATAAAAACTCTTGTGCCTTTTGATGTCTCTTCTTCATGAGCTCTTATTTGATTTAGTGTTGGATTATTTCCTAAGGATGGTAATTTCCTTTCTTCTTCCACCCATTGCCATAAGCCGAGACCTCTTAAATGAGCTTTGATCTTAACAATCCATACGTGATAGTTTTCACCATTAAAATTTGGGGGTAGGAGAGTAGTTGAATTGCTAGTAGCTATTAGAAGTTTTTTTTTCACTCAATCTCACAGCCCCGTCAAAGATCTATGGCTTTGATACTAAGTTGAAATTTAGAAGGAAAAAAAAAAGACGATGAAGGAGATGGGATAAGATGAAGATTGAACAATACGTAACACACACTCATAATTTTATTATTGAACTTGATTGCCTTATATAGACAAAGTACAAACGACTAAATAGATTTTTCAGCCACTAAATCTAGTTTTTAAGATAAGATTAAAGATAATCTAATACTTATTCTAAGATAATCTAAGACTTATTCTAAAAAAATTTAAACAACTTTAAAATTTGAGTTGATTTCCAACAATTATGACAATAATGTTTGCCATCCAACAGGATTGCCGGTTTTCTTTACAGGATTATATCTTACAGCCTTAGGGACTGGAGGGATCAAGCCTTGTGTCCCTTCCTTTGGTGCAGATCAATTTGATGATTCTGATGAGATTGAGAAGAAGAAGAAGAGTTCTTTCTTTAATTGGTTCTATTTCTCTATTAATATCGGTGCTCTTATTGCTGCTTCTGTGCTTGTCTGGGTACAAACAAATGTTGGTTGGGGTTGGGGATTTGGCATACCAGCTGTGGCTATGGGCTATGGCAATTGCTGTCATGAGCTTCTTCTCAGGTACTAGGTTATACAGAAACCAGAAACGTGGAGGGAGTCCATTGACACGCATTTTCCAAGTTCTAGTTGCATCATTCAGGAAGTTCCAAGTTCAAGTACCTCATGACAAGTCCCTCCTGTTTGAGACAGCCGATAATGAATCCTCTGTCAGAGATAGTCGTAAGCTCGATCACACCAATGAATTGAGGTATGACATGAACAGTTATATCCAACTTGGTATCTGCAGAATTTGCTGACCAATGTCTACTCTTTGTAAGTTCAGATTCTTCGATAAAGCAGCTGTTGAAACTCCATCTGATCGTGTCAAAAGCTCGGTAAACGCATGGGGACTATGCACAATGACTCAAGTTGAAGAACTCAAATCCATAATCCGCTTGTTGCCTATCTGGGCAACAGGAATAATCTTCTCTGCAGTTTATAGTCAGATGGGTACGTTGTTCGTCCTGCAAGGAAACACAATGGATCTTCACATGATCAAATCCTTTGAGATACCATCTGCTTCACTCTCACTCTTTGACACAATCAGCGTGATTTTCTGGGTACCAGTCTACGATGGAGTCATTGTTCCATTTGCAAGAAGGTTCACTGGACACAGAAATGGATTCACTCAGCTCCAAAGAATATGTGTTGGGCTAGTGATCTCCATTTTTGCTATGTTGGTCGCTGGTACCTTGGAGCTTGTGAGACTCCACATTGTCAAGAAACACAACTACTATGAACCCGAGCACATTCCATTGTCTGTATTTTGGCAGGTTCCTCAGTACTTCATCATTGGATGTGCAGAAGTTTTTACTTTCATTGGGCAACTCGAGTTCTTCTACGAGCAAGCTCCTGACGCCATGAGAAGTCTCTGCTCAGCTCTCTCACTCACAACAGCTGCTCTTGGGAACTACTTTAGTACTCTCCCGGTGAGCATAGTCACAGACTTGACAACCAGACATGGCAAATCTGGTTGGATACCAGACAACCTGAACTATGGTCGTTTACACTACTTTTTCTGGCTTTTAGCCGTCCTGAGTGTGATCAACTTGGGGGTCTATCTTTTGGTTGCTAGGTCCTACACTTACAAGAGAACTGTTGTATCTAGCCATTGATGAACTTGGAAAGCTGGAGTATCAAGCTCCTGGACCCTTAATTCTGCTTTGTTTCACACTATCAATAATTTTAACGATTTATTTAATAATTTTTTATTAATTAATTACCTAATTTTTATAAATAAATAATTTTTTTAAAGTTATCTTTTCAACTACTTTTCACATTCTTATTTTAAAACTTCTTAATTTTATTTAATATTTAGCCACTTTTATATCATTTTAAAATTTATTTTGATTTATAAATTCTTATTCAATTTTTAAATCATTAAATTTTTGTTTGATTAAAGATATCAATCCAATTTTTATAAAAATTTAAATAAACCAGTTAGAAGTGAACTCTTAAAATTAATATTTACTTTTAAAAATACTTTATACACAAAATTTATTAATAATACTATAACTAATATATAGTGATTACATAAAGTTAATTACTGTGTATAATTCTTTATAATTGTTATATCTGTGGAGTTTCTTACATTTAAAGTTGGTAATTAATTTTGTATAAAATATATACGTGGCTAACATTGATAGGCCCTTTTTTTCGTTTAAATATTTTCTACAATATGTCTCCAGTATTACGAATACTGTATCGAACTTAATACCGGATTAGGTTCTGATACGGTACTACACCGGTACTGGTTAATACCAGATATCGTTTCGGATAATTTTTTAAATTTATGAAATAATTCCTGAATTTTTTAAAAAATTACAAAATAGTCCATTGCCATATTATACAATTGTACTGTATATTTTTATGAAGTCTCCAAAAATCATAATAATAAATAATAATCATAATTTTAATTTAATTTATAAAATTAATTTAATAATTATTAATAAATATA
>JANVCL010000005.1:263721-292839 GCA_026546855.1 Erythroxylum incrassatum | reverse complement strand
CCTTCTGTCCACTAATTCTCTTTCCTCCTTCTAGAATAACCCAGTAAGGGTTTATTCCTTCCATAGTTCGTTATCAGATTGTTTCATATATCCAAAGCTTGTACAGCCAGATACCCTTTGTTCTAAAAAAAAAAGGTCTCAACAAATCAGAAGTATTCACTAAAAATATCAGAAATAAATTTTGCAATTGTTGGAGAGAGTTCCAACCAGTAACCATACAGGAAGCCAACCTTTGACAACTTGGCCAAATCTTTATCAATCTATTAAATATTCACATCCAACTGTTGTTAAAGCAACCTAATCCAAGTGTTACACAAAATAAGGAATTTGCATACTTCTACCAAATAGAAAGAGGATGACTTTAAGATACAAAGAAAAGCTGAGAATAATAGTTAGAAGACAACAATAAGGATAAAAATAATCTTTAGACAAATGTCAAAATTATATAGGTCTATATTTTTAATCTCAAAATACACTCTTACCTAAAACTGTGGCGCCTTCACCAAAACCAAGAGAATCCCTGAAGAACTCAACTGTTTGATCATAAGAAGCAAGCATGCCCATGTTCAATGCCATTGCTCTGACAACAGTTGGCCCAGCACCTTTCCAAAGAGCCAAAACCCCTTCATCTGCAACAATTCGATAGAGTGCATGGAAGGCATTTGTGTAGTTACGCCGCTGAGCAGCAGGCAAAGTGGCATCAGCCTGCATACGAATAAGTGCTAAATCAGCTGGATTGCCAACACTAGCTCCAATAGCTCCAGCAGTTAGCCCACATAAAGCCTTTTGATATAGAGGTAAAGGTTTCCCGTCATTGGCTTCAATCGCTTTAGCAGTCAAAATCCTAGAAAAGAAACCCCAGGTGTTATTTAGGATAGTAACATAAACTTCGAAAGTAGTGAATGAGAAAATATTGCCACAGTTAGATTGCAGCAATCACGACATATACAGTTATAGAAGGACATGAAGTATGGACAGCAATGCTCTAACTTGACAACAAATATGTCAGGTACTCACTTAAATGATCCAAGTCGAGCAGTGGTATAGGTAGCTTGCCTCAGCAGTCCAGCTGAAAGCCCCTGCTCAAATTAATGCAATTTAGATAGGATATAGCACAGCTGAAATCTACATTACAAGCTCCGAGGTTAAAATAAAACAGAATCTCTTGAACTCGGTTGAATCATTTTCTCCTGATGGATAACATAACCAGCAGTTTTTACATTTTAGCTTTGATAGTAACCCTCAAACATATAATGGTGAAAAGGGATCCAACTAATCAAACATTTCAATAGCGAACTTAAACCTTACCCTTCGAACTCGCATACCAAACGATCATAAAGACACATGCTTTAACACAAATCTGAGACTATATGATCTAACTCAATGCTTAAAGCAGACCAGAAGCGGATAGAATAGAATAATGGAAAGTTAAATCAGATAAGTGAAGCAAACCTTGTAAAAGGCCCCAAGTCCCTCGTCCTTCAGCATGGTCTTGGTGACATAAGCAGCTGATCCCTGACCCAACTGAATCCTCACCTACACCAGTCCAAAAACAACAAAAACCCTTTTCATCCACTGCATAACCCATCCACTGTAAAACACACTGTATCCGTCCCAAAGACACAAACTTTAAGACATCACAACAAAGACACCATCTATCACAAGCTTGCATAACATTCATTTGCAGCACAGGAACACATAAAAGGGCATACCTTGACCATATCAATGGGCTGGATGACACATGTGGCAAGCATGCCAGAGGCACCACCATTAACAAAAGGCTTAACAGTAGGCCACACACCTAGAGACTGAGACTTCTTCTCCTCTCCCATTTTCTTTGTTGCCCTTTTCTTTACTTAGACACAGAGAAAAGGAGTGGCAGAGAAGGAGGAAAGAAAGGAGTTAGGTGTGTAATGGAAGGAGGAGAAACAAAAGAGGAGGCAATTTAAGGTACATACAATTACAAATTACACTGTTTTAAGATATGAATCAGAAAACCTAATTTTCCAAACATTGTTATTACAACTAATTATATTTTTGTGTATGACATAAGATTTGTTGTGTACAAGTCAGATCCTATGGTTTCCAAGAGTGAATGTACTATGTTACCCTCCTCATAGTTCTCTTTTCACATCACATGCAATTTTATTTTTTATCAATTAAACCTATATATTATTTAAATTGTTAAACATATATATTAAGTATTTAAAATTAAATATTTAATAAATTAGTAGTTTAAAAGGAAATATTTTCCTTAAATTTTCTTTTTTCTTGTATTTTTCACATTTTCTTCAAATCAACTAGGCTTCCTAATTAGTTCTTCAATATTTCATGAGATTAGTAAATGGGGGTATTTAGGGAACATTAATGTTGCTCGATTCCCGAGGGCCCAACCATTCAATGTCAACAGATTCTAAGGAAGTAGGGCCATTGACGATTTTGTCCTTTAACCCATTATGGATTTGCGAAACATGGCATCATGTCCCTCTTGAAATTGTCACAACTTTCTACGTGACATTGTGATTGTGGGAAAACAAATTGGATTTTATGTAATAAAAACATATTATAAACAACAATATCACTAAACCAACTCAACAAGAGATGTATTTACATAGGAAGTTGCCTCCAAACTCCAATGGGAGGGATATATTCAATACTATTAACAATCTAACATGTCAATTTTGTAATAAGAAGCTTCCAATTTGTATTGTTTGGTGTCATATATAGCATACTAAAATAAATGGAATTAAGAAAAAAATCATTAGAGGGTTAAAATAAGACAAATGACAATTTTCGAGTAGAAATTTTTAATTTCTTGATAAAATGATTGAAACTCCGAATATTGTAATTTATAATTACATACTTAATTTTTGAATATTAGTTTTTAAAAGATAATAAGCCTTTCTTTTTTCATTATATTTCAATTTTAAAAAATTATGTGGTTATAAATATAAAAAGGCAAAGTTGGTGGATAGAAAGAAGGCCTAATGGTGAGAATTTGTGCATACTTAAGCACAAGTTACTATGTTAAGGTTTAAGTCCAAAATTTCTTATATTTTTTTATATTGAGTTTCTTTCAATTTTTTTTGGTTAATTATCATCCCTAACATACATATAAATGTATAATTAATGAATTTGAGCTATATTTGTTAAGTGGGCTCTATCTCAAGGCCTTATCTATCTATTGGTTCACTCACACCACCCTTTATTTGTATCTTTGGTTTGGGTTTTGGATATAGAAAACCATGCAATAAATAAGGTGATAAGGACCCTTGTGGTGAATATAAGGGAAGGAATGGAACCATCCATTTCATTTCAAGTGTCTTTAACATGAAAGAAAATGCACTTAAATTCACCAAGCAAGAATAGGTTTTTTTAGGCACCAAAGTAGAAAACAATGCCAAGTTGGTCTTAATCATAATATGTAATGTAGTGCATATGGTATTTAATTTTCATTTCATTCTCACCTGAGGTAGTTATAGTTAAGCAACTCTACTTATGTGTACTTGATAGAAGGAAAGGAATGGCCTTTGACTGAGCTCTGTTCTGTTCTGTTACACAAAGGCATCTCATGTGCTGCTCTACTTATTGAAAGTGAAATGAACAGCTAAGTTCTGATATACTTGATAAAAAGCAAGAAAGGGGATTTAAAATGAATGCCTCTTCTTCTTCTTCTCCCTCTTCAGCAGATATATGTGTATCTCTTGCCAAGTATGACGACACTAAACACAGTAGGTGACTGAGTCTTATCCTCACTGGAGAAGAATATAGACATGTGAGACCAACTAACAAAGCTCACAAACAATCAACTTTTATCGGTCCAACATGCAGTGGGTGTCATCAAAAGCACAATATTAGAAAGGTTGTCTGCGTTGTTGACGCAGACGAAGCTCTGCGTCAACAACACAGACGACGTCTGCATTGAACCATAAACTTTTAAGGAAAAAAAACAAAGAAGAAGAACGAACCTGATGAGAGGGGTAGATGAATAGAGGAAACACAGAGTCGGCTAGTGTTTAAACAATACAAACCCAGAGGAGAAGACGATATTTGAGTGAGTGTATCTTTACGTAAGTGACGGAAAGTCACTTTAAAAACAGCTTCCTGGAAAAGCTATAATTTGGGCTTTTCTGAAAAGCTTCAAATTTTAGCTTTTGAAAAAGCTGTATTTGAGCTTTTAAAAAAACTATTTCTACTACAAAAGCGCTTTTTAAATGTACAGCCAAGCACCAACTTTTTTTCCAAAATAGCTTTTGTGGTAGAAAAAAGTGCTTTTGGACTCTCCAAAAGCTGATCCAAACAGGCACTGAGTGGCCTTGCATTTGAATTGTTGGAGCTGATGGTTATCTACGACTTTGTTGATTCTTTCTCTTAGTATAAACGCGAAGCTCTTTGGTCTGTTCTTTAGGAACTAACTGTAGCATTTCTCCCCCTATCTTAGAATCAGTATTGCTTGGTATATCATGATCCATAATTACATTAGGTAAAGGTGTGACATCCCAAAAATTCCCTTCTTCACTCTAACTCTCCCCCTGAAGAAAGAATTTTTTATTTTCTAAGAACGTAGCATCCATTGAGACTACAATTTTCCTAGTCGGTGTATTATAGCACTTGTTTCCTTTTTGGGAAGGAACATAAGCAACAAAGACATTTTTTAGCCTTACGATCAAGTTTTGTTGGACCTTAGATATATGTACAAAAACAATACATCCAAAAACTTTCAGAGGTAGAGCAGAAAACAACCGATTTTCTAGAAATGAATTGTGAAACACATCAAGAGGAGAAACATAGTTTAAAACGCTGCTTGGCATTCTGTTAATTAAGTAAGAAGCAGTTAACACAGCCTTACCCCACAAGTATTTAGGAACATTCATACAAAACATCAAGGCATAGGAAATTTCAAGTAAATGTTTATTTTTTCTCTTAGCATTTTCATTTTGTTGAGGTGTGTCAACACAAGTTGTTTGATGAACAATGTCTTTATCTTTTAGAAAAGTGCCCAGACAAGTTTTGAAATATTCAGTACCATTATCAAAATGGAGTATGCTAATTTTTGAGTGAAATTGTGTTTCAATCATAGTATAAAAAGTTTGAAATATTTGGGAAACTTCATATTTTTCTCTTAATAGATACACCCAACAAAGTCTAGTGTGATCATCTATAAAGGTCACAAACCATCTTTTACCAAAGATTGATTTAACACGTGAAGGCCCCCAAACGTCACTTTGAATCAAATAAAAAGGTTTGGAAGGCTGATATGTTTTAGAGGTATAAAAATTTTTATGGTTTTCTGATGAACTGCAATGTTCACACTGAAGTTTTGAGCAATCAACACATTTAAACAAATGAGGCATCATTTTATTGAGATACGGGAAGCTAGTATGGCGTAATCTATTATGCCAAAACAAAATTAGTTCCTTAACAGAGGTAGAACGGATATTGCTGAGGCATTGAGCTTCTTTATGCTTGAAGTCTTCCTCAACCATCTATAAGTTTAACGCTGCCAATCATCCTCCTCGTAATTTGGTCCCAAAACATGTAATGAGAATCAAGGAAAGTGACAGTACAACTAGTTTCCTGAGTAAGTTTACTAACGAATTGCAGATTGCACCTAAGTTTAGGCACATGAGTGGACTGATTTAAGGCAAATATTAGGAGACAAGTGAGTCAAACCTTTTCCAGCTGTAGGAGAAAAAGACTCATCTGCTATACAGATTTTTCCATGACCAGAATAGGGATTGTAAGTATGAAATAGATGAGAATGACTAGTCATATGATCAGAAGCTCATGAATCAATGATCCAAGGAGTGGAATAGTATGGGAAAGAACACGATAGAGCTTGAGAAGAATTGGGATTACTACCTGTTTGTACACAAAGGCATTAGGGGCACTTGTGGACTCAGATTTAGGTTTCAGCAACTTTAGGATTTGATTAATCTGTTCTTGGCTGAATGGTCCGGTGTCCACCTCATTAGCAACAGGGGTTTTATTGAATTTACCCGCATGAGACCCCTTCCAATTGGCAGGCTTCCCATGGAGTTTCCAGTAGGTTTCTTGCGTGTGTTTTGCCTTGTTACAATAATCATACCACACTCGTGCTTTCTCTTCAGGTTTCTTGCCTCAGCTGCCAACATTGCCTGCAGCTAAGGCTGAAGTTTCAATACTAGGATTAGGAAGTCGTTTTCCAAGCATGACTTGACATCTACTTTCTTCATGTCTCACCTCAGCAAAGACTTCTCCAATAGGAGGGAGTGGTTGTCTTCCAATGATCCTACCTCTCACCTCATCATACTCAACATTAAACCGATTAGGAATTTAAAGATCCTGTTATCCTCAACAATTTTTCGATAATGATTAAAATCATCAAGAGATTTGCACTCATAAACATTAAATATATCTAGATCCTACCATACACGCTTTAACGAATTGAAGTACTTGGTAACATTATCCTCACCTTGACTGATTTGACCCAATTTCAGAGTCAGCTCATATACTTGTGACTGATTTCTTAAATCAAAGTTGATCTTATGGACATTGTCTCATAACTCCTTGGCCGTATAGTAGCACATATAATTAGAGCTGATATCTTCCTCCATTGAGTTCACCAACATGTCATCACCATAGAGTTTTCTACATCCCATATTTGCATGTGTAGGACCATCTACAGTAGGTTCCTTCTTGTCTCTAGTTAGGTTGCCAATCTTGCCTCTTCCACGAATATACATTCATACGGATTGAGACCGACAAAGAAAATTTTTTCCATTTAACCGTATAGAGTTAACTTGAATGGAGTGGGATTCAGAGGTAGGATTATGAGTAGTAATAGGCTAAGTAGGGTGGCTGGAGGATTTTGTAATGTCAGCCATAGCCGTCTTAGAGGAATGGCGGCTAGAGTTTATTCTTGTTCAGGGTGCTCTGATACCATATAGAAAATAGAACTTGAACAGAGAAATCGGTATTACTCCCCTTTCACTTTACATTGTCGTATATTATATAGACATTACAATTTTCTATTCTAGGAAATTACAGTTGTATATGATAAGGTCCTGATTTGATTTAGCTAATTACAGGTGTACATGATCACGATCTAATTTAGCTAACTTATTGGAATCGAATATTCACCAAGAATATCCCTCAACAGAAACTATAAAAAGACAAAACAAAAGTTCAGAAAAGAAATAATTCAAGAACATCAACTTACAGCTCGAATATTCACCCGAAGAGAGGCTGCTGGGCCAGAGCGCAATAAAGAACGACAATTAGCAAATTGGGGTTGTTCATCCTCCAGAGTTTTCTCTATGGTGGTCAGAATAAATTTCCAATAGCAATATAAAATTAACTTTGGAGCACTATACCACTGGCAGTATAGATGTGTGATCTCACACATGTCGAATAAAACTCTTATTCCGGTGAAAAAGGAAATACTCAAGCACAAAAGCAAAATTACCCAAGTCCTTAATCTGAAATTCTGTCAAGATTACAGCAGGTATATACGCTTCCAATGGATCAAGTCTTTTCCTATTCAATATGTATGAAACTAACTCATTAGCAAACATGCATGGAAAGAATAAAGCAGTATTCTACAAAATCAACGCCCGTAGCACAAAAGACACTAAAAGTTAGTAACTTGTTGGCTTTAGCAGGTAAAGAATTTCCAATGATTTAACATATATTAACAAAGCTGGAGTCTTGTGAGTTACACATTAACACAGTTTCTAACACAACTAGAATTGCACAACAGAGCCAATTTCATGCATGCTCATTCATTGACAATGTTTAAAATAATGGCAATTTGAAACCAAAACCCAATTGTCCATTGGTCATTTACCTTTTCACATACTTGTCCAGGAAGCTCCCCGCGAAAGCATCTGCCGAAAAAAAAAATATTACTGAGCATGTACAACTTGAAATTCCATATACATTGCACTCCTTGTGTAACTCTCCTCATTTGTTCTTCTTTGTTTTTCAGTTTCTTATCCAATGCCAACTTGAAAGCTATATGCTTTATCCTCTGAACTGTTTCCTTTACCCAATTATATGTGATACCAATAAATGTTTGAAACTTTGAATTCTCAGAAAGGGGTCCAAAAATACTTTTTAACTTCAGGCAGAGGGAAGCCCTGCACATGAAACTCATGTGCATATATATATATATATATAATTTCTCTTCTTCTTTTTTACAAAACAAATGAATACAGAATACCAACAAATATTCTCATTTTAAACAAGAAAAGACGTCGTAACTGAGGTTTTAAAAAGATCAATCAAAAGTAGGATTAAGGCTCTTCTCAGTATTACCGTAGTGAAAACAAAAAAAAATTTGTCATCTATCAATTTTATTTGCATTTTTTTCTATAAACTTTTTTATTTGAAGGAACATTCGATGCTTACGGTGGCTAGGGAGGAGGATGAAAGGGGAGAGAAGGAGAGAGATAGAGACCAATCGCCTGCTCTCTCGCCATCTTGGGGTGGATAACGAGCAACTCACTGAGTTTTTGGAGATGTAATAGCGCTTTGGAGCTGATGGGTTAATAGGGTTGTTGCTAACTAGCGCCGGGGTGCGAAGAGTGGCCATTTCGACGGCAAGTGAATTAGAACCCTCACCGGATAAGCTTTACCTATACCAGGACAAGCGCTCTCCTATCCACTCTGTCCCTGCGTTTTACGTCCGTCACCAACAGCATAGACTTTTGAAAGACGATTTTACCCTTATCATTTATATCGTTAAACTTATTACTTTAATAGGGTGTTTGGTTCTCCCTCCGGAACAAATAAAGAATAAAATGATTATTTTTAGGAATACATAAGAAATGGAATAAAAATGGCATTATTTAGTTTGATTTTTTACTAAAAAAAATTTATGTTAATGTTTAGTTTGAAAGTATAAATTTGAAATGAGAAAGGAATAATAGGGACAGTTGGTTCCAATGTTATGAATACCGTATCGAATTTGGTATCGGATTAGATTCTAGTACGATACTATACCGGTACCAATTAATATCGGGTACCATTTTAGGTAATTTTTTAAATTTATAAAATAGACCTTAAATTCTTTAAAAATTATAAAATATTTCATTGTCATATTATACAGTTGTAGTTTATTTAATTTATCTTTTTTATATCTTATCCATTTTAGTTTATATATATATATCTTTATTATATTCTAATTATTTCTATATATAATATATATCTATATATAATAATTATCTAAATATAATAATTTATTGTAAAATAATTCAAATTTTGTATTTATTTTTCATATTTCATTTCATTTTATATTTAATTAGACATAATCATAATTTTAATTTAATAATTATTTATAAATATAATTAAATTTAAAATATATTTTTAAATATATAAATTTCAAATAAATTTTGATTTAATAATTAAAAATATATAAAAATAAATATTAGTTTATAATTAATAATTTTTAAATTATTTATTTTTAAAAAAATAATTTTATTAATAACTATTATATAAATATTTAAATAAAAATAATTTATTTTTAATTTTGTTTTATTTATATTTATTATTAGTAATAAAAATATTTATTTTTATTTTAAAAATAAAAAAGTTATAATAATTATAAAAATTGAAGTAAATAAAATAATTAATTAAAAAACTAAAAAAAAGAGGGATGGGGAGGGACGAGGAGAGGGAGAGTTTTTTTTATTTTGCAAAAGAATTTCTCTATTTTTTAAAATTTTCGATACTGGCACGTATTTGACTAATATTCAAAATATCGGCGAATACTAACCAGATACAACTGACTTTCTGTTTCATACTAGTTTTGGTCCGTACAAAGCAATATCCTTAACCTATTATGTCTATTAAATATGGTTGTAAATTTTCGAGTTTGTATATATTTGGATTGCTCTATGATTGTAAATCCATCCCAAACCGAACATATCCTATCCTCCTAATATTAGAGATAATCCCAAATTATGGCAATGATCTTTAGTTAAGTTTATAGTAAATTATATTTTAAAATCAAATTATAAAATATATTAATCAATTTCTCATCTTTTCAATTTATTACAAATATAACCTACCTTTAATTTTGTCCTTAGATATGAATTCTCATTAGTTCTATAATAATTCAGTCCACATTTAAATTTAAAAATTAAATAAGTAAATATTAGTTTTAAATTTTAATTGATTGAGTTAAGAGAACCCATAATTTAAAATATAATTTACTCTATAAATTATTAATTTCTAAGATAATAGATATATGGTATTCATATTAAACTTGTTATTTTTTTATTCATCTTGAGTCATATTTGAATTTTAATTTTTAATTTTAAACCCGAATCCATCTTAAATTTAAAAAAACCTGAAAATTTTAAAATAAAAATAAAACCTGATTTAAATTCAGATTGGACTAAGAACTTATTGTATCATATTCTTAAAACATATTCATGCAAATGTTCAAAAGCTTCAAACATGGGATCATATCATAATATGTATACAAGGAGAATATGTTAATCCCTTAAGTTATATGTGAAAATATAATACAAATGCTAATTAACATTCTATAGGATTAACCGCGTAATTACCCTCTAATCTTGGTTTAATCACACCTCTTGTCTCCTTCTTTGCTCTTAAAAAAGACCGATTATTCTTTATTCTGAAAATGTAAGGTTGTAAAAGTATCAAAATTTTTGAAAATTTTAATTTAGTTACTTAACTTTTAAATTTTTTAATTAAGTGATTAACAAAACAATTTAAAACATTGGTTTTGTTATTATATTTTGATATTTTGATTAAGGAATTGTTTTTGTTAGCCTCCTAGGGGGTGGTCGAGCTGATGGAGTGGACGGTTTGAAGCCAAAAAATCCTGTGTTCAAATCCCTCTATTTATATTTTTTCAATCGAATCTATCGTACAGGACTTGTTTAGTGCAGAATACCTAATTAATATAATTTATAAACTATTACGGATTACCTAATTAATATAATATATAAACTATTACGTCAATCTGGAAGTTTAAACCTCCCAAGCTCAAAACATTAGATCAGTATTAAAAAATGAGCTTGAGAAATTAATAGTATCCAAAAATTATCAAAAAGTGAAATAATAAATTCCAATTAAACTTTGGAATCTTATCCTAAGAAAAGTTGATGGGAAATGTGAGGTGGGGAAATAGAAGGAGATTTAGGTGGGAATCAACGTCTTCCCATAAATTTTATGTAGATAATAATTTTCCTTTTTTTAATCCCTTTCTTACATAATTTTTTCCTTTTTACAAATATTTGTGTTCTATACTTGAATTAAAAAATATAATTAAAAAAAGATCGTTCCTCTTAAATTTTAATTACAAAATAATGATAAAAATTCCAATTTCATGCCATATAAATAATAATAGAATAATAAAATATAACTGAAACGATAATTTAATTTAATTCTTTAATTTGACTTGAATTAATTTAATTTAATTAATTAATAATTTAAAATAATTATAATAAATTATTAATTCGTGTCAAATTTAATTACTTCAATATAAATTTAAAAATTAAGTTAGATCATTGTGCAAGTATTATTTAATTAGCATGTATATAATATTTATGTCATATGTATATTTAGTATTATTTTTTAATTGAAACATAAAAGAAGTGATTATAAGTTAATGCAAATATTTTAGATGAAAGTGCAACTTACGAGTTTTTAAATAACGTCGGAGAATTTAGAACCTTTTATTAAGATACCTCTTTTAGAAATATAAATTTAATTTTTATTGTTATTTTAAGTTTTTATTAGACCCGGATTTAATTTGAATTATTAGACTTGATTTATTATTAGTTCATTGTATAATAATAGAGACTTTTTTATTTCAATAAAATATTTTATTTTTACTTAATCTTATAATTTTTACTTGTTATTTATTATATACCGATTTTATAGAAGTTTAATAATAATTAAACATTTAAATCTTAAATCTTTCTTTTAATTGATTCGATGTAGACATCTGATTATGACTCTCTCTATATCCCTATAAAACTACAAGTCTTGTGTATTTAATATATTGATTTTTTTATTTTTTATTAATTTAAGTCAAATTTAATTAATTAAATTAAAATTAAAAATTTTAATTGAATCGATAAGTAAATAATAATTAATCAATAATACTATATATTTTTCGTTAATATTTTTTCTAAAATTTAAGAGAAGAGGTTTTTTTGAAAAAAAATGGGGAATTTTTCTAAATTTTTTAAACTACAACAAATATTTATGTCTTTTTAATCATTGAAAAAAGACTAGAAACGCAAATATTACAAATACAAGGTCATCAAAGCAAGTACACACAGTTGTATTTTGCCTCGCATTCTATATCTGTATACAGCATTGTATATCTGTAAACGAGAAAGAACCGGACTTTGTTACCTATTTTGCCTCGCATTCAATATCTGTTGATCTGTTCTATTACACCACCAACTCTCCAGCATCTTCCATATACTTAGCAATCTTCTCTTTCACTCACTTAGTCTCTTCAGTACATCACCACCACAGGCACCTCTCTTCTCTACTCTTTTTCTTTACTTGTTTGTTCTTTTTTTGTTTTTCAATTCTGTGCATGTTTTGATACTTTTTCTTCTGTGATTTTATCTTTTTTTTTCAGATTCTGTTCAATATACTCTTTTCTATGGAGGGTTGGCTTCCTTTTTTGTTATAAGTTGTTCTCTGATGTTCCTTCAAGTTTTATATCTGTACGTTTTACATGAGAAACATGTATATGGTTACTCGGCCTGGTTTTGGTCTGGAGTACGATGTTCACGGGATATCTGTGGTTTCAGTTTCGTATAGATTTAGATTAAAAGTTGGAACTGATGAAGAATATTGTTCTGGGTCGACGTGATTTGGGTAGTGAAGCTTGAGGATATGAATCTTTCTTGTTATGATTCCAGTACTGTATCAACTTTAAGAGTTTTCTTTTTTCCTGCTGAATGTTTAGAATAAACTTTCTGAAGTTTTCGTACAGAAGATCAACCAGGGAAACGAATCTTCAACAGAAAAATGGAAGAGGGAGATCTTTATACAAAGGACGGTACAACAGATATCAGAGGAAAACCAGCAAATAAACAGAAAACTGGAAAGTGGAAGGCTTGCCGGTTTATTCTTGGTAATGATCAAACTAGACATGATTCAGATGAACTCACTTTCAGAATTTTTCAGTTTCTTACAACTTGTCGTTGTTGTTTCAGGGAATGAATGCTGTGAAAGATTGGCGTATTATGGGATGAGTACAAACTTAGTGAACTATCTTCAGGATCGTTTTAACCAGGGAAATGTCACTGCATCGAACAATGTCTCCAACTGGTCAGGAACTTGCTACATCACACCACTTATTGGAGCTTTTATTGCTGATGCTTATATGGGAAGATATTGGACAATAGCCACATTTGTGACGATATATATCAGTGTAAGTTCACTTCATATATGAAAATTAAAAAGCCACCATAAGTTTGATTTTTAGTCTTCCATAAGTCTTGGAAGTGAGGTCTCCATTTTATCTGTGCTTTTCCAAGAAGTTGGGGTGAATTCAACATTCAGAAGTGCCTAGTCTTGTTGTTTCACTAGCTTATCAGAAAAAAGTTTAAGAACTTGAATTAAAATCCATGAAGTGGAAATTGTTGAAATTGGTTCTTTCTCTTGAAACATCAATCTAAGGATCCCTCAGATCTAATTTAGCTTATTTTTTATAAGTTTACAGAAGAACACGGGTAAGACATGCTTGCGTACTACATTTTCTGGTTCCAGAGAGGAATACGGGTTCAGACACGCCCCTGTTTTTTTGACAGAAACTGTTTCCTGAAACTTGCTAGTGCAGAACCTGTTTGCTGGATGGAGCTGATGATGAAATCCTGTTTTTGCAGGGCATGACACTTTTAACTTTAACAGCTTCAGTTCCAGGACTAAAGCCATCTTGTGATAAGCAAGCTTGTCACCCAACAGGAGGGCAAACAGCAACAACTTTTATAGCTCTCTACATGATTGCTCTGGGGACTGGAGGGATTAAGCCTTGTGTATCATCATTTGGTGCAGATCAATTTGATGATACAGATGATACTGAGAAGAAACTGAAAAGTTCTTTCTTCAATTGGTTTTACTTATCCATAAATGTTGGTGCTCTTATTGCTTCATCTGTTCTGGTCTGGATTCAAATGAATGTTGGCTGGGACTGGGGTTTTGGAGTCCCAGCAGTTGCAATGGCTCTAGCTGTTATATTCTTCTTCTGTGGAAGCAAGCTTTATCGCCTTCAGAAACCTGGAGGAAGTCCACTTACCAGGATTTTCCAGGTTTTTGTTGCATCCTTCAGGAAATTTAATGTCAAAGTTCCTGAAGATCAATCACTTCTTTTTGAGACAAAAGATGAGGAAAGTAGCATCAAAGGAAGCAGAAAGCTTGAACACACTGACAAGTTAACGCAAGTGTAAAGATCAAGATCATTACTTCAACTTCCATGTCTAGTTTTGATAATCAGAATCACTGTTAAAACTTCAGGTTCTTTGACAAGGCAGCTGTGGAGACAGAAAATGACAGAGCAAAAGGGTACATAAATCCATGGAGGCTCTGCACAATAACACAAGTCGAAGAGCTCAAATCAGTGATCAGATTACTACCCATATGGGCTACTGGAATCGTCTTCTCCACCGTATACGGCCAAATGAGTACTATGTTCGTTTTACAAGGAAACACCATGGATCAACACATGGGACCAAAGTTCAAGATCCCATCTGCATCTCTTTCGCTCTTCGATACACTCAGTGTCATCTTCTGGGCTCCTGTTTACGATCGTATCATAGTCCCATATGCAAGAAAGTTCACAGGCAATGAACGAGGCTTCACTCAGCTCCAACGTATGGGGATTGGCCTTGTGATATCCATTTTTTCCATGATCGTCGCCGGAGTTCTGGAAGTTGTCAGGCTAAACTACGTCAGGAGTCACAACTACTACGACCTTGAAACCATTCCAATGTCCATTTTCTGGCAAGTTCCACAGTATTTCCTTGTTGGGTGTGCAGAAGTTTTCACCTTTATTGGACAGATTGAGTTTTTCTATGATCAAGCACCTGACGCCATGAGAAGCTTGTGCTCAGCTCTGTCATTAACGACCAATGCACTAGGCAACTACTTGAGCACTCTACTTGTAACCATTGTCACTAAAATCACCACAAGCCATGGCAGGCTTGGTTGGATCCCTGATAACTTGAACAGAGGACATCTAGATTACTTCTACTGGTTATTGGCCTTACTCAGCCTACTCAACTTCTTTGTGTATCTCTGGATTTCCAGGTGGTATACCTACAAGAAAGCCACGGGACATGCTCACTGACACTAAAGATTGGTATAAATTAGAAATCAGAAGATTTGAGCTATGGCAATATTTGGTGATTGATTCCTCTTTATCGATTTTAGTATTGTAAATATCATCCCTAGATATTGTAATGAAGTTTCTGTCTTTTGGTTAAGAGGGTTGTTAGAGGGAAAGATGATAAAGAGGATTAGAGGTTGGTTGAGTTCGTTTGAAGTGTAGAAGTACTTTTTCTAAAAAAAAGACCGGTAGATTTCTTATTTTTATATGACCCGATCAATTCGATCAGGTATTTGTTATCAATTTTTCTTGTTTAACTCTTTGATAACATGAAAAAACCAAAAGGTTTGCCCTTTCTATCGATACAAGGAAGGGATGGAACGGCACCGAAGGGTGAACCAATTGGTCCAGATTTTTTACTTAAGATTTTCTTTTAAAAAGGAGGTCTTGAGTTAAAGGAGGGGAAATAGGCATGTTTCTATTGATGACCCTCTAGCTTCTTAGGTACAGCTCCTTGATCGAATCAATTACGGATGTCTTGCTTCCAACAGCAGTGTGGGAGTTGGAGCTACTAAGGAACTCAAGGGCTGAAGGGAACCTGATGTTGAGCAGGAGAGAGTCAGTGATCAATTATCAACTGAATAATCAAGTATGTGAAGACTCCTTGTGCGTAGAAGTGTACAGGCTACGTAAGAACCTAAGGGATCTTGAGGTTCTATATTTACATCTTCTAAGCTCTTAGGGTGGGGTCGTAGGAGCTTAGGATTAATCTGACTATGCTGGGATACCTAATGTAATTAAAAAAAATAAAAGGAAGTGGAAAGTTATTATTTCTTTTTTGGGTAAAAAATGAAAATTTTAATGATTTAATCTTTATTTCTTAAAATTATTTTTTATATAAATTACTTAAAAATATCTTATAATATTAAGGAAAATTTTTACTAAACTTCAATTGAATTGGTTGGATAAATTTTATATAATTGTTTCAATTTTTATTAAAATAATTCAATAAAAACTTCTAAATTACTCAATTTTTATAATTTTATGCATTTTATTTTTTATTTAAAATACTGTCAAAATATTAACAATCTTTTTGATAAATTTTTGTTAAATTATTTAGATAATACTTTTATAACTTTTCAATTTTATTAAAATAATTTGATAAAATTTTGCAAAAAGATTTTTTATTTTTCAATATTTTGAAATAATTTAAATAACAAATGAAAACCCCAAAAAAGAATTATATCTTGCATCCTCTCTTTTAATAAAAAAAAATGAAAATTGTTTAACACAATGTACTAATCCCTTCACTTAACAAACCCGGGATCTAAAAATATTTTGTGATGAACGTACAAAAACTCTTTGAATTTACCCAAAACATTTGGAATTTATTTATTTCTCCTTACTTAAAATTAATTTGATTAAAATTTTAAAATAATATTATTTGAATTTAAAATTTAATCATAATTTAATAATTCGATTGAAATGTGCATTTAGCTTTGCAATAAAAATAATTAAACTGAATCCAAGCCCATCTCAATGTCATCCTATGTCTGAGGGCCCAAACGTCCATTTCACTTGAAAGATTAAGCGTAAAAGCAACACCAAAACCCACTCTTCTTTTGACTTGACAATATGGATAATATATTATATCCACCGAATGAAAGGTTCAAATTATATCAAACTGTTCATATATAGCATCCGATGTCTCCCCCTGATCATTTTTCTCCACTCTTCTCTCCAGTGAAGAAGAAAAGATGATTACCCTTAAAGCTGTTTCCTTCAGTCCCACATCGAAACACATGTTTTTCCATTCTATGAGACCACCAATCTGCACCAAGAGTACCATCTTGTGCCTTTGCAAGTCCAATGATTCTGAACCAGAAGAAGCTTCAGCTTCCCCACCTGAAGGTGATGTTCGTAAACAAGAGCTTCTTGCTAAAATAGCTATGCTTCAAGCTCAAAAAGTACGGCTCACCGATTACTTGGATGATAGAGCTGCTTATCTTACTCAATTTGCTGAAGAAGCCAATGCAGACTTTGACAAAGTTGGTGAAGATGCACTAAAAGGACTTGAAGAAGCCAGTGCCAGGGTACTCCCATCTTTGTAAACCCCAAATCATTTTTTCAAGCATAGAGAATATGAATATTGGTTGGTGTTGCGAATTCTGTTCGATCACCAGCTTCTTGTTCGTTGTTTGATGATATCAGATCATGGGGAATATAGAGAGCAAGATGCAAGCTTTTGAGGAATCCCAAGAATTGAATAGGGTAGAGATTGAGAAGAATGACAACAAGTTGGCAGAGTTTGAAGGTCAGATGGAGAAAGATCGAAATGAAGGTCTGTTCTTCAAGAACCTGAGCCAGAAAGCACCTGTTGATAAAGCCAAAGCTAAACAGGAAGCAGATAAAATTAAAGATCTGACTAAAGCAAAAGCTGGATCGAAGATCAGGAAAAATATTTACCTTGTGTTAATTGGCGTGCTAGTCATCATAATTGCTGATTCTTTCATCAGTTCCGTCCCTGACTGGCGAAAAGTTGCGGTTCTTGGAGCAATATTAGTTGGTTTGATCACTCAGCTAAGCTACGAGCAAAGTTTATCATCAGAACTGGAAAGCATGGAAAAAGAAAACACAAACAAAGAGGCAGATTGATCTGAAGGAAGTTCTCTTTTTCTCTTGTTTCATACAAATGATCAGATCAATGTCTAATGCAGAATTATTTGTAATGACAATATATATAGATGTAGCATGATCCATAACCCCAAGTGAAAACTTCCAACTTGGATTTGATACATCAAGCAATTTTCTTTTACATCAAAGTCTTCTCTTAAGTGATATTACTCCATCACGAAGAACCAAGTAACTGATTAAGTTACCATACTTGATGCTTATCTTTGGATAGTCCACATAATGCAAAAATGGAGGCTGGTCAAATATAACCCACATTTATAATTTCCGAAGTGAGGAACATGGGAAGATTCTTGTCCATGGTTTTACCTACCTTGAGACAATGCTTGTTCCCCCCACAACAATCATTCTTAAGACCACCAAGCCCTCTCCAATTGAAACTTTTAACAGGCACCCATGAACAAATCTTTCACTCACTGAGCGGTGAAAACCTGTGACCAAATCTTCCTCAAAATGGATATGATAGGAAGCATTTAATACAGGAGGCCCATACAGTTGGAAGTTCAGGCAAAGGCAACAGCCGATGTATCTCTCGATCCCCCACCATAGACGTGTTTCTAGTTTCTAGTACAAACATAAAATCTTAGCATAAGCTCCTCTAACATAGAATCAAGATTTAAGTCCCTAAAACAGGACTGATAAAGCCAAAACAACAAAGAAACAAATTTCAATAGACTGGATACTCGCTGTTTCTTACATCGTTGGTAAGTCCACATCTGGAGGCACGACAATCCAATCTCATATATAAGAGATTGCACCTTATAAACTGTTATGCAATAAGAGAGCTTTTTCAGTGATCTCAAGAAGCAATTGACTGCACATTAACTCGGCGCCTTGGAACATTTTGTCAACTGACCTCGAAACACAGAGATGCATGCATTTATGATCCTCAAAACTTCTGCATGCATATCAAGTGATTCTATAAACTGAAACAATAATATCTTGGTCCTGAATCCAGATTTTCACGAGGATCTAAAAGAATGACAAGTCAATAGACGTCATTTGAAAGCATGTCATGGGATGATGATAAATTCACAAAGTACTGGCCAAAAAGAGTACTTGATGAAATTAGCATGCCAATCATATCTGTGAGTCAAACACTATGAGCTTCAGGATTGTGTCACTCCATGGTATTTTGAATCATGAAGTCTCAAAATTGATAACAGCTCTTACAAGTATGTGCCACGTAATAGTAACTGGGGTGATTCCATGATTCAAAGCATCATGAAGTAACTCAATGGCATCTGACATTCTTCCCCAAGAACAGAGTCCTTTTAGACATATATTATAGGAGTATATATCTGGCAGCAGCTCATCTAGAAAAATACCATCCCAAATCTCTGATGCTTTTTCAAGATCCCCAACCTTATAAAGACCCTCCATGAGGGTGTTGCGAGTCACAAGATTAGGAAAGCAATTTGAAAGCTTCATGTTTGAATAAAGTTGTAAAGCGTCTTCAATTTTGCAGGCTGAGCAAAGTCCATGGATCACAATGTTGTACATGGTGATATCAGGCTTAAAACCTTTATCAAGGGCATGGTACCACAAGTGCATTGCCATGTCAACTTTTGAGCTCTGGAAAAGGCCATCGATCAACAAACTATACGTTATAATGTCTGGCTTCAACTCACTTTCAAGCATTTCCCTTACAAAGAGATATGCCTCATTAAATCTTTCTGCTTTACATAGACCATGTACAATTGTGTTATATGATACAAGATTAGGTGAATAGCCAGCAGATTCCATTGCTCTGAAAAAGTTAATTGCATCATTAAGTCTCAAAGCTCGAACAAAACCATTAATCAGGGAATTGCAAACATGAGGGTTCAGTTTAAAGTCACAACTTTGAATCTGAGTAACCAAATCATTTGCTTCATCTACTCTTCCTTCTTTGCATAAAGTATGAACTATTGAAGAATAGGTAAAAGCATCCAGTTTTCCTCCACCTTCAGCCTCTTTCAATATGTTCAAAGCCTTATTCAGCCGACCATTCTTGCATAACCCATTAATCAGAACTCCATAAGTTATGGAATCAACCCTAGGACCCTTCTTTTGCAAGAGTTCCCAAATTGAAAGTGCTTCTTCCACCTTACCATTCGCCAACAATCCCCTAATGAAAATGTTGTAACTTCGGATATTACGGCATTCCTGCTTATCCATTAGCAACCACAATTCAAAACTTTCCTGTATCTTCCCTGCTCTACAGAACCCCTTCAGCAATGCATTAGAAGTAGCCACATCAACCGCGATGCCATTCTCAGCTATCTCTTTATAAACTCCAACAGCCCTGTCAATGTTCCCTGCTTCACACAACCCGTTAATCAAACTGCTACATGTAAACAAATCCATCTTGCGCTCATTCTTCTTCATCCTCTCCCACATCTCCAAACTCTCATCAAACTTCCCACACTTGCACAACCCATTGATCATCACATTATATGTAATCACATTCGGGTAAACCGAAGGTGCTTCTACCAACCTCTCCCACATCTCCTTCCCCTCAGCATATTCCCCTCTTCTGAAAAACCCATCAATCATCACATTATAACAAGCTACGTCAGGTACCACACCTCTCACCGACATTTCATCAAAAACCTCTACTGCATCCACCGTACACCCACTTTTCGCCATCCCGTTGATCAAAGTACTATAACTATAAACATCAGGCCTCAAATCTTTCTCCCACAACCACCTCAACAACTCTTTCGCCTTATCAAACTGCTTCTTCTTACACATAATCTTAATCAAAACATTATAAGTCTGCAAGTTCGGAGACATACCCGCAGTTTCAAAATAACTTAAAAACGATTCAGCCCTGCCCCATTGATTACACTCACAAAAAACATTCAACAAACTATTAAACGACCTAATCCCCGGCCTGCAACTGAAAACCTCCTCCATCCGCTGGAAAACACCCAAAGCTTGGTTTGCCATTTTGTTCTTTGCGTAGGCTTTGATCGCCATTAGAGCGATGTCTTCTGTGCATTGACATTGCTGGGTTTTGATTAGCTCGACGACTCTGTGAACGTGGACTACTAGTTTTGGGTCCATCAGCCGACGGAGTATGTGTTGGAAGACGATTGGTGAGTGTCTGACGCGTCGGTTGTGAGTCGCCGAGTCGAACAGGGCGAGTGCTGACTCGGCATTCTTCTGGGCTTTGAGGAGGTTCAGGAGGTGTTTGGAGGATAAAGACTTAGGAAGCTCGACGACCATGGCGAGTGGCAGTCGGAGTAAATTTTGGGGGTTTTGTGGGTGGTTTGACTAGGTGCATGTTCGTTTAACGGCGTACTTAGGTTGTCTTTCCCTACTTGGGACTCTTTAACTGAACTTCTGTTTTCCTAGCAAACTAATTTCTGACAGTTAATTACTATTAATTATTATATAAAAATTTCAAAAAATATAAAAATTATGAATTAATTATATTATACTTTTATATTTTAAAAATATCATATTTTAATAATATTTAACTATTATAAAACCAATTTCTATTACATTAGTTATTTATTTATTCATAACTTTAAAATAATATTATATGAAAAATTAACAAAATATAATGAAAAATTTTGTATGATAACTAAATAAATACTATACCAAAGCTATATCTATATTTAATAGAGAATATCATAAAAAAACATTTTAAAAGAAAAATAAGTTCTATTAAAAATAGAAATATAAAATTATAAGTTAATTATATTGATCATTTTTATATTTTACTTTTACGTTTTAAAAGTATTATTTTAATATTAATTAATCATTTATGTATTTATAAATTATGTATTTTTAAAATTTTATTTAACAAATTAATAATTCAAAATTAAGTAATTAAATCAATTTAATAACTTACAAACTCCAACATATTTCTAACATTTCTTCTTAAAATTAAATTGAATTGTAAATCTCTTTTAAATTGAAAGATTTGTAAGTAGGGATGATATTAGGTCAGGTTAGGTTCGAGCTTTCTAGGCCTGAGCCCTACTAGACATCTTCTGTTGTGGCCGAGTCTAGACCGAAGCTCCATCAAGTTCGAGCTCGACTTATTTTTTATTTTTTAATTAGAAGATAGACAAAACAATTTTGAACAAAAGGTCATCGTTTGTCGCAATAATCATCGGGTCGAGCCTGACAGCCCGAGTTTGAACCACAAAGGTCATCGTTTGTCGCAATAGTCGTTGAGTCGAGCCTGACAGCCCGAGTCTGAACCTAAGCCTAGCCTAGAGCTTGACGCCTGGTTAACTCAGGCCTGGCCCATTGGCCTCAGGCGAGACCAGGACCTAATTATCATCTCTACCCGTAAGATGGACTCACTTCATCATTCTATGGACTACAAGGCCTATGAAACAGGCTGGGTGTAATTGTCATCCTTACTCGTAAGATGGCCTCACTTCGCCATTCTATGGACCACATGGCCTCTTTATGTCCTATAGGACTATGTAACAAGCCAAAATTTTGAACTGATAAGATGTTCTGATAAAACCTTAGCAGACCATAGGCTATATAGCTGTATATAGGACAAGTATGAAACAGAGAACCGACCTCCTGAAATGAATCCAAATCGCACACATATTCCCTATGTCTTGACCAGTTCTGGCAAGAACCATGACGGGAACAAGAACACCAACAGAAGGAACAAGAATTCTTGCAGACAAATGACACAAAGACACAGACAAGAAGCAGATGACATAATGGCATTAGAAAATTTGTTTGTTATTCTGATAATTTAGAAGAAGAAGAAGACCAACTTAATGGGAACAAATTCAGAAGAGTGTTTTCTTTTTTTGTATCCAACCAACCAATAACATCAAATTTAACAACATCAAAGCAAAGAAACACGATAATGGCAGCTGTACCAGACAGCCATTTTTAGTACAATCGAAGCACACTCCTTGCAATGGAATGTGCATGATTGTTCTTACTTTTTCCCCAAGCTGTTCTTCTACTGTTCCTCATAGGTGTCAAGTAGAACCGTAGAAGTCCATTATCGATGTTGTTGGGTGAATATCTTGCACTCCTGTTCCTCTCCAACACAAACTCATCTCTTCTCTTTCTTGCATGGCCATTAGTCTCCACATTACTCTTCCTTGCACTACCAAATGTTGTTGCAGAAGCTCCAAAATGTTGGGAGTTTCTCCAGCTCACGCTGCTATTGCTCCTCAAGACCTTGGGGTTAAACCCTGCTCTAAATGCTCCTCCATTTCGGTCCCCTCTCAGCTCCTGCCAAGACTCTGAAAATGATCTCTCAACGCCGTTGGATCGACTGTAACGATCGTCGTCTTCGTCTTTCGTAACGGTTACCCGATGAATGAACCCCCAGATTTTGAATGCCTTGCTCCATCTCCTTGACTTCTTGGCCCCCTTCCTCTCACCATTCCCCACCACAGAAGCATTGTCTCTAAACCCCATATCAAAACTCTCGGAGCAATCATCCCTCAACGAGTTTGAGTTTGAGTTCGGGTCCTTATCAGGAACAACAAACTTCTGTCCATGAAAGGAATCAACAGTAGCAGGAGAGACTTTAGCATTTGAAACAGGATTCAATTCATCAATTTCAGCCACCACAGCAGCTGCAGTCTTCCTGATGGAATTAGACAAATCAAGGCTCTTCCTTCTTCTGGAAGATGAATCAGAATAGTACTCCCTAGTCTGTGTAGACCCACCAGGAACACTCTCATCTTCATCAATGGCGTTCATTAGTGAAACCACTGAAGCTGCTGGTGGTGGTGGTTCTTCAACTGGAATTTGAGTATCAGACCTCATAACAACATTGACAGGAGCATCTTCCACAACTGAAAGCATAGTAGGCATTCTAGGAAATGTTCTTCCAATCAGATAACCATCCCAAGAAGCTCTTGGCTCATCGAACGAGTACCTAGGATCGTCAAATGAAATCCTCCCAGCATCAAGCGAGAACCTCGGATCCGTGTCACAAGATCTTCTTCCAAACCCATAATCAGCAATCTCCGACTGAGTCTCTCTGAACTGCCGACCAATCGGCTTCTCCACCGGCAATGTGGCCGACCCCGACCCACCACTCCTCCTCTTTTTTAGCTTCTGCTTTTGCCTCCATTTCTGCAACTTCTTGCTAAAAACAGAAGCTGCAGACCAGAAACTCCCGGCAATTTCCTTAAAATCTCTTCTCTTTGTTTGAGAATCAAGATCTATGTGGTCTTTCATGGGCTTGAGCTCCTCCCCTCCCACTTGCTCTGGCTCTATCACAATGTGATTTTCATCTTCCTCCTCCTCCTCTTCTTCCTCTATAATCTCAGCAACAGGGTTCGAATTCGTATTCGCACTCGAACTCCTCGCGGGCTCGTCTGGAACAATCTTACCTATATCACCATCCTCAACACCATCACCATTACTCTCGCTTTCGCTTTCCATCAACTCCTCTTCTTTGGACTCGAAAACAGGATCCCGAACACTAGAAGTGGAGATTCTAGCCTCGATTTCAACTTCCCCACCAACACAACCTTTGGAAGATTGCTCCTTCTTGGATGGGTTTCGCCCGTCGTCTTGATTAAAGAGCGTCCAAAGAGTGTTACGAACTCTAACGTCACAAGACCTCCTCTGCGGCTCAAAAACCCCAGAAAAGCCCTCGTTTTTTGAAGCAGAAAACGACTTCGTCCGCCGGAGTTCCGAGAAGAAAGATGGCTGCTTTGACCCACCACCACCCGAAGAAGCAGAGGGTTTGAAGATGGCTTTAAGGGCAGCGGCAGCAGTGGAGGAGGTGGGAATGCGCGGCGGTTTCCGGGAGGAGGAGGAAGAGGAGGAGGAGTGGTCGAGGACGGCGAGGCGCTCGCAGAGACATGACGGGCAGAAGCCAGTGAAATGCTCGTCAGGGTGACGGTCGCAGGAAGTGGAGGAGCGGGGTGGCTGCGGCGGTAGGAGTTGGGGTGGCGGGTGGTCGGTGGCGGGATTCATCACCGCTGGTGGAATGTGATGAGCTCGATGCTCATATTATCATGTTCTTGTGCTTCTGAGACAGAGACGTGAAGTAAATGTGAGACAGACAGAGTCAGTTATGGGAGAATTTGTTTAGTGTATGCGTGTGAGACAGATAGGAAAAAAACAAGAAGAGAACTGTGTTTGGTTCCAACGAGAAAGTGAAAGAAAAATTATGGAACTAACGGGAAAGTGAACTAAAGAGAAAAAGAAAACCTCCGCCTAAGTTTGATTTTACTTTTTCTTTCGATTTGCTCTGCTTTGCTTGGGGCACTCAAACCTTTGAAATCAGTGTGTTGGGCCCTACTAATAAAAAGATGTTTTGCTTATTTCAGTTTTGCAATTTGCTTCTTTCGGTGATTTATATTATTTATTTTGACATGTAAAACAATTTACATAAATTTCAATAAATAAACTTATAAAAATTATAATTTCATGTTAATTAAAATAAAATTATAATTTTATTCGTATTATTATTTTTATATTTTATATTTATTTTTATTTTAAGTTTAAGTTTAATATTAAGATTACTTTTTTTGGTTTTTTAAATTTTCCTTTATTTATTTACTTTTTTATTTTTTATTTTTATTCATTTATGTAAGTCATTTGGAAACAATCTCTCTATTAATTAACAGTAAAACTGCGTACTACTAAACCTTCTTAAACCCTATATCCCAGCAAGATTTCTGCTGAGTATTGTTGTTGTTGTTATTTTAGTAATCATAATCGTTTAAAATATTGACGGAACTTGTAAAAACCAATCTTAAATTTCCCATAAAAATGGTTGAAGCAAGTCTCTTGAAAATTTCTTGAGATTGTGAATCCACAACAAAAACTTACTTGTTTATTATTTTGAAAGGTTTAATGATACGAAGCCTTAGTATTAACTAACAAAGAGGTCACTTCTAACTGACCTATGTAAAAGAAATTGTAAATTTCAATCGTGATAAAGAAAATTGTTATTAAAAAATAATTAATGAAAGATAAAGATTTTTTTGAAACGAAATAATTCGCAACTGCTGTCATTTGAATGCGTACTGGATAAACCTTTGAATTGACCCAATAATCTGCAAATCACACCAATCGGGTACTCTGTGCTAGGCAAGTCTTGTATGACAGATTCGATCGAGATAACGTAAATAAAGGATGCCAACCCATTGTCAATATTTATTAAATGAAACTTATTAGTTAATTAGAATTTATTATTTTATTAGGTAATTTATATTATTTAGAATATATAATTCATAAACTGTCATTTACACTCCATCATTTACATGATTATCATGTTAATTAATTTATCTTATTTGTGATAGGTGTGAGTGTGATTTTTCCGGTGTGAGTGTGATTTTCCCAAGCCTAAGAGTAATTAGTAAAATTTACTATTTTCTTATTATAAAGTCACGAATTTAAATAATAAAAATAATTTAAAAATATATATAAAAAGATTGCGTATTTACAAAACGGAGAGTCTTAACTTTATCATATTTTGATTAAAAAACATAAATATAGTGGAAATTTTAAATGTAACCCTTGTTTAATCATAATATTATCCTCTTACCCTTTTTATAAATTTTCTTTTCTTTCTCAGATGCTTTCAATTTTCAAAGATTCCTGTCGAAAGAGGAAAAAGCAAAAGTAAATCACGCCATCGATAAAGAGATGTTTGGTGTGCATGTACAAGAGAAAATGGAGAAAAGTTCGTAGCTTTCTTCTCCCTTGTTTTCTTTCTTACTTTCTCTTTTCCCTGTTCAGGGTTCTTTTTGTTTTCTCAGGGCTTTCCTTTCATTTTCCTTTCTCCCAAACATGCTCCAACTTTGTTTTTCTCCCACTTCTGATTGGACTTATTTGCTTCCCTTATACCAAACCATGTCTCTCAAGTGGGTATACATATAAGTGAACACTCCTTATCATTGTCATAAGTGATAGTGACCTCAACTTGGTAACTTTAAAAAAGGTTTAAAAGTGCAAATTATTTTTTAAATTTTAAATTAAATTTTTCTTTATTTATGATATTAAATTTATATAAATTAAGTTTTTTCTTTTAATGTTGATTCAATATTTAATTCTCACTTTAACATTTCGTAAAAGATCTTAATAAACTCCTACCATTATTTCTATTATCACTTTTCAAGATGCAACGAGAACTATTTTAATAATGCTAGAGTATAATGAGTATTATTTTAGTAATGTTATAATACAAAGTGGTATCAAAGATAATTAGCATCCAACGAGTACTATTTTAGTAACGTTAGAATATAATGAATAATATTTTAATAATGCAAAGTGGTATAAGAGATAACAGTGTAAAGAGTTGAATTTTTTATAAAAAGTTGAGGTGCAAATCATATATTTAATCCCTCTCTTTTTTACATATTTTTATTTTTCATTGATAGATTTAAATTATAAATTATAAATTGATAATTATATTAATCTAGAATGTGATTAAAGGATATGTTTTTGAGCAAAAGTAACACATTTGGTCTTTTATTTTGCATAACTTTGTACACATTTTAAAGAGAATCTTTTGCTCTATGATCTTTAAAGTGCTTACTTAGTGTTTAAGCTAATGTCCAAATTTGTTTAATGAGGGATAGCCCAAAAAATTATCAATTAAGGAGAGTGTGTTTATGTGCATGAAACATAAGTGAATATAAAATTATATATAAAGGGAAAATATGGATTTGCTTATTATTATTATTTTTTTAAAAGATGGTCTTTTGGATTTGTCTCTCTTTAAAATTTCTACATCTAGGGTTTGCTTTGTCTTTCTAGGGTTTTGTTAGGGTTTAGATAATTTGGCCATATCCAAAGCAAAAGTCATAAGAGATTTGAGACAAATATTCCATTCCAAATGCTATGTTGGTCCCATTTCAATCATCCCATCAACCATTTTCTTTTCTTTTAAAAAAACATCACAAATTACTCTTATTCAAATATAGTTTAGTTTGATATAATATTATTCGTTCCATAATCAAACTTTATAATAATTTATAAATTATAATTTCAAATAAATTATTCGACGAAACTAATAATATCGAATGTCATGTTTAATTCAATTGATATTTACAAGTTTTAATATACTTTTACTTTTAATAAGTTATTTTTAAAGTTTAAGGTAAAATTGTGATATTTTTTAAATTGGGAGGTTTTTTTTCGACGGACTTATTCTACTAATTGAAACACCACAAGGTTATATTTTCTCTTTGCATGTATAGTTCAAGGTTGAATCCCTATTCCAGTCCAAACATACCCCACCAAAAGTATTGTTTTTCATGTCTCTCTCAAATCAATTTCACTTATTGTAACATTCCTATTTGTATGTTTTAGTCATTAGAGATAGTGACACCTTTAGATCTTTGACCTAAACTTTGGTTGTCACTTTATATTGACCATTCCATTATTGGTCTTGCTTCAAAAAAAATTATGTTTTATTTAGAAATAATAATGAATTAGATTTAAATTTATTTATCTGTAGTTTAGAACAATCTGATTCTTTGATTTTACAACCTGAATTCGATGTCACCTAAAATTAAAATAACATTAATTTTTAAAATTATTTGAACCGAGCTAAGCAAATTTTAAATTAAACTTGGCTAGAATTTTAATTAATTCTTGTATGATCAATTGCTTCAAATCAAATGAACCTCAATGGCTTGTTTTGTGGTCACATTTTTTAACTTTTCAAAGGTCCTATAAGGTTAATGATTCTGACTCTCAGAAGCATTAACTTGGACTCAGTCACATTTATAGTATGATACATCCAAGCAATCTTATAAATTTTGATACGTATTGGCCAGAGAATGGTACGAAATAGAGATGTTAATGTATTAAGTATAAATATCGGTCAATATCGGTCTATTTTGTTTGGTACTAGTCAGTATCTATAATAAATTTTTTTGAAAAATATCAAAATTTATTAGCAAAATTTTCAAATTTTTATTAAAAATTACCCTCCTACCTTTCTCTATCCTTTCCCCTTCTTTTTTTCAAAATTTTTATAATTAATTATTTAGTTAAATTTTATTGTGATTTTTAATTTTTAATTTTTAATTTTAAAATAAAATAAATATTTATATTATTAATAATAATTTTACATTAAATTAAATTTTAAAAAAATATTTTAATCTTTTATATAGTATTTATTAATAAAAATATTTTATTTTTAAAAATAAATAATT
>JANVCL010000005.1:247186-261387 GCA_026546855.1 Erythroxylum incrassatum | reverse complement strand
TTGAGAATAGTAAAATATCATCGATGTAAATGATTGCACTGTAGAGGATAGACTTATAAATCTTGGTCATTGTTTTCTGAAATAGTGATGGGACAACTTTAAGCCCAAATGACATAACAATCCATTGATACTGTGCACTGGAAATGCAGAATGCAGTTTTGTATCTCTCAGTTGGGTAAATAACCAGTTGCCAAAATCCTACTTTCAGGTCAAACTTGGAAAAAGTAACATCTTCTTTGAGAAATAGTATATGAGTACTGATCTTTGGAAGAGGAAACTTGTCATCTTACAGAAATACATTCAGAGGCTTGTAGTCAATGACTAATCTCTTTTTTTTTTAACGTTTCTGCTCTGAACGTTTATTAACATAAAATGCTTGGCAAGCCCAATCTGACTTTGTGGGCTCAATAAATCCTTGCTTCAAAAGGATTGCACACTCATCTTATGCGAGCTTTAGATTATCAGGATTCATCCCTAGATGTGTGGCTTTTGTAGGATTGATATCCTCAATCTTCTTAAAAGGTAGACTTATAAAAATTCAACATTTTTTCATAAAGTATACGGGTGAGAAAACTGTGCATGAGATACAGGACAATATTCCAATAGTTTATCTCGTAATGCAGTATAATGTGTGGGAATTTGAGTTAGTTCAAACACATTCTTAATATCAATATATGGACTGAAAAATGATCGATACCTAAGGCTTGTAGGTAGGATCTATAAAGGTAAGGCTTTAATGTAAACATTCATACCAATAAGAATGTCTGGGTCAGGTAGATTACTTCCAAGAACTTTAGTCCAAATTGTACACTGCGGAAAGAATCGTATTCTGATTCTTCTCTTAGTGATTAACCCAATCTTGAAGGAGTTACCATCAACAGCAATAAAATATTTATCATGTAACATCCATACGTCAGATGATAAGATATTGGGCTTCATGATCGTACGACTGGATCCGGTATCCATAAACCTGATAGCTTTAATGGGCTTATCATATTTGTCTAATTGAAAGAGTTGGATCTGGATATATAGTCGTTGAACTGGTATACGATCTACTTTCATACATGTCTGTTGTAGCATGTATAGTGAATCATCCTCTAGAGAAACAGAGGAGTTAGATGATTCTTCATCTTCAGAAGTTGTGATTGATACAACAAACTTTGTGTGCTCGTCTTCTTGATATTGTTCCTCAATTAGATATTCAAAGTTGTTGGAAGAATGAATGGGAAAAATAGATTGCATCTGCTTCAACAACTTGATATCCTGTTTTGTTTTATGAGGACATGTTCATGCAAAGTGTCTATGTTGTCTACAAAGAAAGCATCGTTCAACTTTCTAGCGATGAGAGGATTTCTTGAAGAACTAAACAAATATTATTTTCTTGTCGTTATTCCTTTCATAAGTTTTCTTTAAAGGCTTGTAGCCTTCCATTTATCTACAAAGCTTCTTCTATGATAGACTTGTCGAAGATAAGCTTTCCTCTTGCTATGACACTCACAAGTCTTTTTATCTTTGCACTTGATTTGCAAATAAGGCTTCTTGCAAGCTTCTTTGAGGACTGAACCACCCTTAATAATATTCTTGAATAAGGCATATTGATCACATAACTTATTAAGAGAAACTAAAGTAAGCTGGTAGATTTCTCCAAGAGATATATTTGTCATATCTCTCTGTAAAGAAATTATGGTCCTTTGTAGCTCTGGTTGTAGTTGATCTGGAAGGGATGAGATAAAAGTATAACGAAGATTAACGTCATTCCATCTATTCCCCAAATTATCGAGACAAGTAGGCTTTGATATCATGTTAGAAAGGCCTAACTCACCCTCAAAAGCAAGCTCAAGAGGGAGAAATTTGCACACTATTATAAATTCTTAAATGCCCTTATAGTTGTCCGATGTGAGATTTCTGACATACTCTTCTCAGTCAAGAACAGAACTGGACATCTGATGGACATATTAGACAAAGGGATAAAACCGGGTACTTCCCTAAACCATCGAAATAAGCAGGTTCTGATATCATGTTAGAAATACCTAACTCACCCTCAAAAACTAGCTAAAGAAGAAAGGTTTGCATACTATTATAAATTATTGAATATTTATACTTATTCGATGTGAAATTCCTTACACAAATATCAAATAAAATTCATCCTTCAAGTTAAACTCAAAGTCGTATAGCTTAAGTTTGATCCGTTTCTAAACAAACAAACAAAAGATTAAGTTTAAATCTGATTCCAACTTTAAAAAACCGACTCAATTTTGTAATTCAAAAAACATTAAAAAATAAAAACAGATCTAATCCAAAATTATGATTAAATCCCTGCAATTACAAAGCACGGATTGGGGATAAGATCAAACATGCACACCCTTAAGATTCCACAAATTTCGGAGAAACCAATTATTACAAATAATAATGTTGTCTTTATTATAAACCTAAAACAATTATAATCCATAATTACACAACCCCATAAGCACACCTAAAGTTGGTCTAACATGTTCATCTTTGTTGAAGAGATATTATTTAAAAAGGGAAGAGAAACAAACTGTGAGTAAAAAGCTAAAAAGGCAAGAGACCATCATCATTACACAAAGAAATATGAATACAAGAGGACAAGCTGCTTGACTTGAGACCTCTTTTACCCTACAAAAGAGGGAATACAGCTAGCACATATTATTCAGGACTCACTTTTTTTTTTTAATTTCTCATCATCCATGTTCATAAAAAATTTATAAAATGATATTAAAATTTTAAAAAGCCCCAATTTTGAGGCATCAGATCCTCTGTGTGCCCAGTATATTGTTTTAATCTTGTTTTTACTCTTAAAATGACGTTGATTTATGTATAAATAGATATAAAATAATGTCATTTTAGAATAAAAATATGGTTGAAATAGAATAACAGACACGAAAAATCTGAACTCTAATTTGGATTAATCAAGTTTTTAATTCACATTTTACTCATTATAAAGACTTTCTTTTTATGCCGGGACTGTAACTATTATTTCTTATGTGTTATGTAAACTCGTAAATTATATGTTTTGAATAAATTATTTAACAAATTAACTATTCAAATTCAAGTAAGGGGATCGGATTTAGTTGTATTTTATGTATCATAATTTCTCTTAGGTAAGAGTCTAAGATGGTCATGATTGGTATAATCCTTTGAGAAACCTAATGCAATCATTCATGGAGAGTGAAGGAATCCCAAGAGAAGAGAATTTAGGGTAAAAGTAGAGAACACTATTTCCAAGCATACTTTGTTGGGATTTTCCAATTATCCCTACATATGATAATAATAACTTATAATACAGTGACTTTTCTGTAATCTTAAAAAAAGGGTTAAATTACTCAAATCGAGTTGAAATTAACTTTTTTTATATAGTTTCAAGCAAAATTAAATTGTTTTAATTAATTAGATTTTTATTTATAAAATAAAATGACATTGTTTTGATAAATTTTTATTAAAAAAAAGTTTAAGTCAATTTTTCGAACTAAAGCCTAGCCCAAAAGGTTCAACGGATACGTGAACCCTAAATAAAAGTTGGCTTAGACTAGTAGTTTGATGTTAGTGTGCATTGGTAAATTTTGACTTTTGATGGTGGAATAATGAGAAATGAAAAGATGGTCTTTGCCTTTCTCTTTCAATATATGTAAAGTAGGGAGGCTCATGAACTTGTTTTCAAAGGATATAGGGTTGTAAGGTTTACAAAGGATTAGATGTATGAAAAAGAAAAGTGTACACTTTAAATAGTCTCTTTTGTGGGAAATTTTTTTAATCAAAATTGTACCGAATCACATCGAGTTCGAACATCTTAAAGTTTGAGGTCAAAAAAATTTCAAATCCAAACAAGAGCTGGAGTTTAGTCAAACCTAATTTCTAATTTTTGATCCATAGGTTTGACCTAGTTCAAACATAATTCATTTGTTATGATTAATTAAAATTGAAAATCTTAAATTTGATCGAATTGATTTTGATTTATTAATTTTTATATTATATTAAACTAAATCCAAACTAATTTTCAAAAGCTTGTTATTATAAAAGATTCATAATTAAGCATGACATTAGGACCCAAGTTCGGCCCAACCTGAAGTCAATATGTTCGACTCGAATTGATTAGGCTTCAGATTGTGCTTGAGCTTTGTTTTTAATTATCACACTTCAAATCAAGTTCGAGTTCGTTTTTTCTGGTCCAACCTGAAGCCTAAACGTTTTAAATAAAAACATCATTTTTAAAAATTTTATAAAAAATATTAAAACTAGATTTGGACTTTGATCAATCGAATTCGGGCTTAACTAGTGTGCCTCAAATACATTCGGACGCTAGGCAGAATCTAAGTTTGAGGGTTACTTTTTGGACTAAACTCGAGCTTGGGTAAATCCAAACCTATCTCGACCCAATGCAATCTCTATTCATAATGGACAGAACTGAATAAAGTCAAAAACTATAAATAAAAGTGGAAAAAATCACGAAAGAAAGATCCAAAAACTTCTATTGTAGTTTTCATCCAAGTAAAGCCCAAGTTGTTGTTGTTGAACTTGGATGATCTTGACTCTATAGCCTTTATTCCTTATTTTTGGGCTCATTCTTCTACATAGAATTGTGCTTCTACGAACCATCGTTGCAGCCACTGTTTCAGAGAAAGGTTAAGTTCAATCGAAAATAACTAAAACAAAACTTTAAACTTAAAAGACTAATTTAAAATTCTAATATTATTATTAAAATTTAAAATTTTTGACCAAACTCAAGCTCCGACAATCAACCCTACAAATAGGTGATACGAGCTTAACTCAAAGTCTGGTTAAATAAAAGATTATAGATAAAATGATGTTATTTTAGAAAGTTAAATCAAGACGACATTAGTTTAAAGAGTAAGTTCGAACTGTTTAACCCAACCCTTAAGCTAGTATTCCAATCTCGAGCTCGATCAGAAACTCGAACAACCTGAATATGACTCGTTGATTTTGAATTGGACGAAACTAGAATTGCATAATGATTCAATTGTTGAAATAATGTTTATGATGTAAAAATTATCATAAACTTGATTAAAAATTCAGGTGGAATAATAATTTCCAAGATCATTGAAATATTCCAAGATGGATGATGGAGCTAATAATGTGAGTTTTGATATGAAAAAAATGGTGTTTTTTTTAAATAGAGAAATCTACGGTGGTTATCTTTTAGATGCGCACTGATTAAATTTCAAGATTGACGCAATAATTTGTAAATCAAGCCAACTGGGTACTTTACTCCATCAAAAGATCGTAAATAGAGGAGATTCAAACATAGGACCTTTTAATCTTATAACTCCTATTCTACTAACTCGACCACCCCTATGGGTCAAGAAATGATGCATCCACGTGAAGAAGACACAAAACTAGTTATTAAGTTTGATACATTTAAGAAGATAAGTATTTTTTTAACTCAAATGTATTTATAAAATTTTAAATTAAATTTTAGTATTTAGTAACGTTAAAAAATAATTATAGCACTGTAAAATCTATTTTTATTTAAAATTTAAATTGACATAATCTTAAATTTTGGTCTATGCCCAAATATTTTAAACATTTTTAGTAACATTTTTTAAAAATATTATGATGGAGTCTATATAAAAATTTAGGGTTTCATTAATTTAAAATTCAAATAAAACAATTTTTTTTAAAATTATGGTTTTTTTTCTAACCACTATTAAATATTAAATATTAAATTAAATCTTTTTACAAATCTTCAGATCGAAAATAACCCTTTTCCCATTTAAGGGCTTGAAAACGTTTTAAGATTTTGACTTTGTAGTGATGGGATACATAGACCAAAAATTAGGTGAAACTAAAGAGGAAGCAAATGAGGCAATTGGGCCATTGTGTTTGGTGGATTGTAATATCCAGGAATTGGGTAGGTGGAAAGTGAGGAGTAACCATTTGTTTTAAACATCACCTTTGGTAGGAATAGCAAAACTTGTCCAGCCCGATCCAACTCAAAGTTAATAGGTCCGACTTGAGATGACCGAGTTTAAGTGTTTTTTTATTTATTTTGGACTTTGAGTTGAGTTCAGTTCGGTTTAAAATTTAAAACTTTTTTAATAAAATAGTATCTTTTTTAATTTTTAAAAATAAAAAATATGTAATCGGGCATAGTTAGGATTTAATTGAGTTTGTTCAAACTTTAGAGCTACCAAATTTGATCGAGTTTAGGCTCGTGTTTGGACTTTCCGTCATAATTGAAGTTCGAGCCAAATCTAAATGTGAATATATAATTTTAAGCCGAGCCCAAGCCCACTGGACTGGTTACCAAACTTCATCTTTGGTCATGAGTGAAGTGGAAAAATTGTTGTCGTTTTCCACGGTGATTGGAACTTTAGCTTACTATAATCATGTCTAGTCCATCTTATTCTTTATGTATTACTTTTCTTATAATTTCGTTGAAATGAAATCTACAATCAATATCTTTTAAATACGCAATCGTTGACGATAATAATTCATAAATTACGTCTTATTCAATAAGTTATTTAATGAATCAAGTAATAAACTTAGGAATGTCACTTTTAGTTTGGCCTAATTCGACTTGACCATTACTTTAAAAATTATGTTATTTTTAACCTTTTTTTAAAAAATACATAAGATGGGCAGGATTGGCCCAACTATCGGTGGCTTGTCGGGCCATAGGCCGACCTACCCCGACCTGACCCATTAACATTCCTAAATAATCTTGATTCAAGTAGTACTCATAATAATATATAAATTATAAGTAAATCACTTAATGAGTTAAATAAAACATCAACAACAATTCAGTAGAAATTGACTGAGATGTTAAGTCTGAGAATGTTTATTAATATGCAGTCTTACTGTTAACTAATAAATATAGAAGCTGATGGAAAAACTTAATTGTATTCAGAGATGATTATAGTATTTATAATACAGCTTAGAGAGAGTCACACTTAGAGCTATTATTAAGAATATAAGTACAACAACTACATAACAGAAACTATCTAAAGCTATTATTCTTAAGGAGACTGGTACAACAACTTTAGTCAATGATGTATTTCTTTTGGCCGAGAAATAACCCCTGTGTATTTGGAATGACCTCCACACCTTAAAAAATGACAACTTGCCAAGATCTTTAAAAGCAAAACGTGTAGCAATAAACTTGTAAAGAGCAACCAGAATTAGGACTTGTAATAACAATATCATCAACATAGACAATAAAAAAATAGGTGAGGAGTGATGTCGATCAATAAAGAGCGATGCATCTGCGATTGATTTGATGAAGCCGAACCCAGCAAGGAACGTAGCAAGTTCTGTATACCAAGCTCGAGGAGCCTACTTAAGCCCATAAATAGCCTTTTTAAGTTTACGCATATAGGTCAGGAACACCGCATCTGAAAAAACTGGTGGTTGAGCCATGAACACTTCATCATGTAAGGTGCCATTGACAAGTTGGCAAAGATGCCACCCATTGGTCATAGCAAGAGTTAGAAGAGTTCAAATGATAGCGAGTTCGACCACTGAATTAAAGGTGTCATGATAATCGATCCTGAGGCATTGTTGAAAACCTTTGGCAACTAAACGAATTCGATAACGCTCAATACTCCCATCTGAGTTATATTTGATCAAAAAAACCTACTTGCATTTAACAATATTGTGACCTGAATTAAGGGGATCTAAATCCCATGTGCTAGGTTTTGTCAAAGCTTATATGTTGTTAATCATTACTTGCCTCCATAAGGATCTTTTAGTGCTTTGGCAACACTAGTGAGTTTAGTAGGCTTAGATTGAGTGCTTGTGGCATTGAAATATTTGAGATTGAGCTTGAAGATACTATTTTTAGAGCTAGTAATGATAGCATGGGAGGTAGGGGGCTACATTGTAAGTGCGAGCTAGGGAAGAGGATCGGTGGGAGTAGGTGAGGGAAGGGAAGGTAAGTCAGCTATAAGAGATTGAGAGTAGAGAGGAGGGGAGGAATGGAAGTTGATGGTGTGAGAATATGATTCAACGATACCCATTGGTTCAAGAGATGAAGAAGAGGAAGGTGGAATAATGGGAAGAGAGATGGGACACCAACTATCCAGGTTCGGGTAGGTTGAAGCTGGTGGAGTGGAGGTGAGCGAAGCATATGAAAATTGAGTTTCCACAAACCGAACATGACAAGAAATGCAGATTTAGTTAGTGGCAGGATCAAGGCTGTTTTCGAATAACTCATATAAATGAATTAGATAATAATTTCAATTCTACTAATGTAAATTCCATTCAACTTATATTTATAAATCTCTACTTATAATTAATTATTCTCTGATTTTTTGTTGAATTAAATCTTTTTTATTGTGATTTAAACTTACATCCTCTTAAATTAAACCAAACATTTTTTAAAATATCGAGTTTTAATTTAATCCTTTTACTCAAATCCCACTTTGACCTTTTCCATAAGACCATTTGCTGAGTTGACTTAGGATTTACGTAAATAAGTACATGCAAATCGTGTGAACATTAAATTATCAAGTTTAAATATTAATTATCTCACCCAAAATAAGGATATTATTGTTTAGTCATTTTTAAAAGTGATTAAAGAGTCCAGGCATTATATAAAGCTTCAAGATGATGAGAGTAAGATCCGGTGGCCGTTGACCGACAAAGTGGTGGTTGGCCACCACCGCAAGTTAGGTAAAGATGGAAATACCCGCTAGATTCGATGCCACGTAGGACTCTCCCCCCTTAAACAACATACTACAAATTAATGCCATTTCATATCCCAAAATTACTAAACTTTGTTTTAATCACGTGAAAATATCTAATAATCAATTATTAAAAAACTCTAATTGGTTTGAACCGTCAAATTTTTCAGTTTAATTTTAAAATTTTTATTAAATCAATTAATTTTTATTTAACAATCTCTTCTTTCAATTATATTTTAAAGTTATAATACCTTTTAATTATATTTTAAATTCTTTAATTTTATTGAATTTTTAGCATGTTTCACGACAAGCCTCCTAAAAGGTGGTCGAATTGGTGGAGTGGAGGGGTATGGAGGTAAAAGGTCTTGTGTTTGATTCTCCTTACTTACACTCTCTCGATCGAGCCTATCGTACAAGACTTGCCTAGTATAGAGTTCCCGGTTGACGTGATTCGCAACCTATTACGTCAATCTGAAGATTTAACCAATGCGCATCAAAAGAGTACGGCTGCTAGTTTCTCTGTTAAAATTTTTTTTATGGCAGTCTAATACTAGTTAAACATTTTAAGCTTTAAAATATTTGTCTTACCAATTTGACCTTTGTCCAATTTTTAAAACATTGCTAATATTATAAGTACTTAACGTATGATTATATTTTCAATTAATAAATATCCTTTATCTTTAATTCCAACTTTTTATATGAAAATCTGGCATATATTTCAATTATTAAATATTGTTATCTTAAATTCAAATTTTTAAAAATATTTTAATTCTAGAAAATGTTGAATTATATGAATTTAATTTATTGTAAATTGTTCTATAACTAAATTTTCATTTTAAATTAGTAACAACTTTTCTTTTTAATATTTATATAAGAACTTAACTTTGAATTATTGTATTAAATAAAGTTATTATCATATCAATTGTAAAATATTAATTTTACTGGTAATTCTAATTGATCAATTTGAAAATTAAATTAATATAATTTATGAAATAATTTATTATTGTTATTTTATATTTATTAAATAATTTATTCAAAATATATGATAATTAAAAAATATTTTTATAAGAATAAAATCCATAATATAACGTGACATTTTTTTATTAATTTGTCTTAATAAATCAAAGTTGGTGATGCAATAAATGGCAAAAGTGTTAGCTAGTTGCCTTCTCCTCTCTACTCTCCCTCTCCCGCAGTTCTCACCAACCCCAAACCATAAGCGACTCCTAAAACTTCGCTTTTCATAGATATTTTAACGTATCATTTGAAGTGTAGTTGCTCTTGCTCCATTAACGCAGAGCTTCTCAGGTTTTCTCTCACATTATGGCTGCAAAATCTCTGCTTCATTCCTCGACAACACCAAGCTCTCGTGGTTTGTTCAACTCACAGTCAAACTTGATCCATTTTAGGAGAAGTACCCAGTTGAGGTTGGACGCAAAGAGACCAAACCCAGAAACAGAATCCGTCAAATGGTCAGTATCAGATCATCGTCGTCATCATCAGTTGAAAGTGAAAAACAAGAGAGGTGGTTGTGTTGTGAAGTGCACGGCTGAGGGTATAGAGAGAGGAATGCTTGTGGGAGAGGCTAACACCGTCAGGATACCAGGGAGGTACAAGGTTGTCGCTTTGACGGCGTGCGTTATGTGCCTGTGTAATGCGGACCGTGTCGTTATGTCGGTGGCCGTCGTCCCTCTCGCCGCCAAATTTGGCTGGTCTAGTTCCTTTTTGGGCATAGTTCAGGTATATACATTCATATATTGAGATGTTTTGATTTACCTTTTGGTGTCATTAATGCGTTTAAACTGTGTCGGGCTGAGAAAGTAGCGGGCTGCCGTGACTCGCCGCCGCTTACCTGTTATCAGGTGTAATTGGTCCTAGTTTAAGATTTAGATTGGATATTTTTATCTGTCGCATATATTGCTTCTACTTCGAGAAAGTAAAAACACCAGAAGTGGGCTCCAAGTAGATGCTGTCAACCTGCTAATTTTATAGGATCAGGAGGAGTGTGGCCACTCAATTTTAGCCATGGACCACTGATAAGAGTCCTCACGAACGAACCCCAAAGAACCAAAAGCAGAAAGACGAAAGAAGACCCACTTTTCCTTTTACCTTTTTTATTCTTCCTTTCCGATGAAGCACAAACATGTATCTGATATAATATAAGTTAATAGTGATCGATTCTGCAGCTAGGCCGTTTTAGATGTAGGCTGAGATTGCTAAAAATGTTGAAATGGTGCTCGCTTTACCATAAATGGACAAAAAATTGTTTCCTTTTATGTTTTAGATTCCAGATTAGCCCTTTGACTTAGTTGGAGGATTGGAGGAGATAGACTTCTTACGAAATCCACAAGAGGAGAATGTGTAAACTGCTAAATTTTTTATTTCAAGTTTCTAACTTTAGCTAGGAAAGTAACTAATACAAAACCATTATGTTTTAGGAGGTTGTGTTTTCTTATCTTCATGTTACCACTTGCATTTTTAAATAGCGTGAGGTGAAACTCATGAGTTTAGTTAAAATGTTGATGTGTGTCCATAAAAAGTCATCCTTTTTATGGGGATACATATTCTCATCAATTGTAGGGGGAGCCTTGGTAGACAAATATGGAGGGAAAAGAGTGATGGCTTGGGGTGTGGCCTTGTGGTCTTTGGCCACTCTCCTCACTCCAGTGGCTGCCAACCACTCCACTGTCAGTCTACTCGCCGTTCGTGCCTTCTTTGGACTCGCTGAAGGTGTTGCTATGCCTTCCATGAACACCCTTTTATCAAGGTAATACCACCACCTTTTCTTTTCCATGTTATGATAAATGGTTCTGACTCTACAAACTTAGCAACGTTATGAAAGGTTATCTGCTTGTGTATTAGCTAGCCTGATTAAACTTAGATCCAGATTAGCTCAGTTGGTGTGCATTTTAGCTGATATAACACATTCCTCAAGTTGTGAAGTGTGTGTGTTTGTATAATTGAGTAGGTGGGTTCCAAGTCATGAGCGTGCAACTGCAGTTGGAATCTCAATGGGCGGATTTCATCTTGGCAATGTGGTAGGCTTCCTGTTAACTCCAATCATGTTGTCATCAATTGGCATTTCTGGACCGTTTATCCTCTTCTCGTCATTTGGATTGCTATGGCTAACAAAATGGGGAAGCTTAGTTGCAAGTGATCCAGGAGATAGTCCTTTTGTTAGTAAATCAGAGCTGCTGTTAATCCAAGCTGGTAAAACTAAACCAGATTCTTCAGTAGCCAAAGGGCAGCTTCCGCCATTGCACCTTCTGATGTCGAAACTACCGTCATGGGCAATTATTTTTGCTAATGTAACAAACAATTGGGTGAGTTATATTAGTTGGAGTCATAAGATAACACTGCTTTGCTATTGAATGATGATTTTCAGAATGAATTATAACATTTTATATGCTTTGAATTACAGGGGTATTTCGTTCTTCTCTCGTGGATGCCTGTATATTTTAAGACGGTAAGTTAGTGCTATTACTCATTTGGTGTGTAGTCATTCATGGAAGTTGAATACATTGAAGATTGATTAACATTGAAAGTTGGAAGGTCGTTTAAAACCAGTTCTGATAGGTTAGAATGCTATAAATACTCGGTTTGTTCTGTTCTGAGGAATGATTTTTACATTGGTCGATTTCGTATTTTCGTTCACGAGTCAATGCAGGTGTTTAATGTGAATTTGAAGCAAGCTGCTTGGTTTAGTGCTGTCCCATGGGGGACAATGGCAATCTCTGGTTATGTTGCAGGAGCTTTATCTGATTATTTAATCAAGAAAGGCTACTCGTTGACATTAGTCCGAAAGATCATGCAGGTCAGTCCTTCCAAAACAGGACTCTGACAAGAAACATATTGTGTTTCATTCTTGAAGTTAAATTCCTAGTCTACTGAGGATTGAAATGCTCTTCTTACAGAACTAAATCTGTTGAATATTGATGAATGCAGTCTATTGGATTCATAGGACCTGGTGTATCATTGCTCTGCTTAAACTATGCCAAAACACCAGTTACAGCAGCTGTCTTCATCACAATAGCCCTGAGCTTGAGTTCCTTCAGCCAAGCTGGCTTTCTTCTCAATATGCAAGTAAGCTTCATTGTTCATCTTTTCGGATTTTTCGGTCGGATCGCTTCTTACATGGCATAAATTCATTTTGTTTTTGGTCAGGACATAGCACCCGAGTTTGCAGGATTTCTCCACGGTAAGTCCTGACTTTTTGTACAACGTATTTAGAGATTGATCATTGGAGGTCACTGTTGATGCTTGAAATTCTTAAACAACTTTTGATTTAGGGATTTCAAATTCAGCCGGAACACTTGCAGCAATCATCAGCACTATTGGAACTGGTTATTTTGTGCAATGGCTAGGTTCTTTCCAGGCATTCCTGACAGTCACAGCAGGACTTTATTTCATTACAGCCATCTTCTGGAACCTGTTTGCTACTGGAGAAAGGGTTTTCTAGTGTCATCTTCTACTTGAGAAGACTAGCTAGAAGCCTAAAAACTAAAACTAGGACTTGTTCTTGTAACAGAAATAGTAAATTCATATGAACATTTGTCAGTACAAAGAGGCTTAAAATGTTTTTGAGTTGGAAGTAAATTAGGCATGATAATGCATAGAGAGTGTACACAGATTTAGATTATTCTTTTTTGTATGAATTTAGTAATAAATATTGAAGGGAATACTGTACTTACAAGCAAAGAATTGCAAAAGAAACTTCTTTTATTGATGTAATAGATAATTATAATGAAAATTTTACCTTCAATTTCATGTTCATCCTCAATTTGTAAACTTTTTTTTTATTTTTTAAACGGAGGAACTTGCAGCCGCTGTCCTTGGAATGCGCACTGGGTAAATCTATGGATTAATGCATTAACCTGCAAATCACGTCAATTGGGTACTCCACACTAGGTTAGCCCTATGAGACAAGCTCGATCGAGAGAGTATAAATAGGGGAATCAAACACAGGACTTTTTAGCCTCATGTCCCTCTATTTCAACTCAATTTGTAAACCCATGTGAATGCCAAGTCCAAATCCCTTGAAAAATTTTCTGAAATTGAGAAATGACAATTGTTAAATCCAATGTTTCAAGAATGACCTGTTAAACAGTAAAAACTTTAAATTGACCAATTTTTCGGTTCAGTTTTTAAATTTTTAGTTTGATTTAATTTAATAAATTTTATTGTTAAAACCTGATCAGTTTATTAATTATTCAGTCAATTTTTGTAAACTAATTATTTTTTATAAACAAAAATAAACTAATTAATTTTTATTTAACAGTCTCTTTTTAAATTAAATTTTAAATTTTTTAATAAGTAATAACAATCTTTTTAAATCAATTTTCAAATTCTTCAATTTTATTCAATCTTTAATCAATTTTATGACCGCCTAATACTGATTCAACCTTTTAAAACTTAAAGTTTATGTCTTACAGATTCCACTTCCAATTTTTGAAAATATTGATTAAATCCTGTTACGAGGCTTGTACTTTCAAATCTCACCCAGAGTTATGATATACAAGATTAAAATTATTATCAAGAACC
>JANVCL010000005.1:194556-245128 GCA_026546855.1 Erythroxylum incrassatum | reverse complement strand
AGGAATGTTCCTGTAACTTTTCGGCATCCATTTTGGTCTCTTTTGTGTGATCTTAAGATGTTTGGGTTAATGCTTACTGGTCAAATGGACAGAGAGATCAAAAGGCTTGGTAAAAGACCTGTCTTGTCGAGTTTTTGATCATCTGCCTTCCGTCTTGGTGGTTTTCTGCTTATCTTATTCATGTAAACATATTTGTGGATTAAAGATTGAATTTTTATCTGCTGCTTATTGTATCAGAACTGCTCAGTCATATGACTTTCTGCAGATAAGCGCAGCAGTTGTTGGTTTATGCGTTAAATCATGTTTTGTTATTTTTTATGCAAATTAAGTAATTCGTCACTAAATTATGCAATAATTTATAAATTAAGTATTTTAAATAAATCATAAGAAGGTCTTTAATTCTATCAGCATTTAAATATTCCATAAAATATTTTCCCTTACTATCATTGGCTTCCAAGATTGGTGGAACTCATGTCCAAGATAGATGGAACTCAGGTCTCTTACCGTGAGGATGAATAAGATAGAGCTAATTGCTTTTTATTATATTATTTATGTGCTTCCTTTCTATTTTAATAGTTATTTTTCTTAAAACAGAAAATAGGTCTCTTAGATTATGATAAGATCATGACATATGCGAAAATATTAGTTTCTTATTAAGTAAAAATATTTGGGAAAAAGTTGGATTCTTCCCTTTCTCTCTGCTCCAGCTTCCTACTTTTTGTGTCAAGACATAAATTCAAGGAGTATGTTACAAGTAAAACTGTCAGAGAAAGTGAACAAACAATTGGTGATCTTCAAAAACCCATAGAGCCTATTCAATGTGCATCCACCAGACAGCTTTTCCTGGAAATCTATAATCTTCTCTATGCCACTTCAAAGTTTCTGGCCTGTGTTCAGTTGAAAGCCCTAAGGAACCTCTTGTATCAACTGTAGCAAAACGGACAGTGAATTGCATATCATTACAGCCCGGATGATGATCATAAACTAGTCAGTGTTGCGAGAAAATGATGGTAAGGGCATTGCTTCTTGTGGACGAAGAATAACAAGCACACCGAACATCCCCAGCATCGGGAGGACAAGTAGCCATTTCAGCAGCTTATAGTAGTACATGTGAAATGTAAGAGAGAAGTCATCTGAGAAGTATAGTCCGTTCCTGTCAACCATCTCCACCAAGACAGTCCCTGTAGTCCTTACTCCAACTGTTGGAAGTTTGATCCTATATTTTCCAGGTCGATTGAAGACTTCGCTTTGCTTTATCCTTCTCTCACCTTGGTAGTTACCTGGGACTAACAAGGTTGTCTGAAATATTTGAATTGGATGAGTAATCTTTCATTGGATCTGTCAAACTCACAGGCAGGAGAAACTTACAGTGACGTTATAAGGTGCTTGAGACCCAGAAGGGTATCTGTATTTATCAACAATCTCTATCTCCACCCAAAAGTTCTTTCCCTCCTCATCCCGGAAGGCTCTTGATGGATGTGTAACATAGATCCCTTCACGATTGTAACGATTTGCTAGATTATTTCTTCCTTGATTGGCTGACTTCCAGGCCTGAAAATTTTTTTCTACATAAATTGTTGAAATGCAAGGAGATTATTAAAGAGAATCACCTAATGAAAAGTTCAGAGACACTTGCCTTTAGGGGATGATGAGGAGCAGGAGTTGAAAAGCAGAAGACATTTCCATTCATAGTTGTAACAATAAGGTCAAGATCATCTCCACCATCGACATTGTCCGCTAAGACCATGCTGTATCTGTAGTAGAGACATCCACAGCTTATAGAATGAAGGAAGCAACAAAAGTCAGACACATAAATTTGGACAATATCTTACGAAGTTTCACCAACGTCAACAACATCAGCACAGGATGTAGGTCCATCTATGAGGTACAGGTAACCATCGAACGATGTGGTCACAAGAGTAAGCCCCCTACTTGTCTCCCCACGCTTAGTCAAATCAACTAGAAGAACCTGATTCATCACTCTCCCGTGGGTTCTATATGGGTAAGGGCGAACTACAGAACCATCCTTGCCACTAAGAACATATATGTTCCCTGATAGAGTTGGAACTACCACATCAGTATGGCCATCACCATCAACATCACCTACAGTTGGACCCTGAGAAACAAAAATTACAGATTTTAGGTAGATCTTTTCCATGTTGGGTCACCTAAGAGCAATGAAAACTTTAATTTCTCATACACAATAAAAGGTAGTGTCTTTGTTTCTGTATATCAAGGTATATTACTTGATAGACATTTGAACTCACCAGGTTAAGGTCCTTATATATAACTGGAACAACGCCACTAAATGCTACACTGGAAATTAAATCAAGCACCTTGTGCATTCATTGTACAGAAGCATTTTAACCATAATAAATCAACATTGCAACTAACCTGGGAAACAAGACTCTTAAGATGGAGCTCCCAGATCAGTTTTCCCTGGGGGGTCCATGCAGCTACATTTCCATGTGTATCCGTAGTTACTAGTTCAATTTTTCCATCATCATTGATATCAGCTGCAACTACTGCACCTTGAATTTCAGCCATCTCAAGAGGAAACTTCTCTCTCAAATTTCCTGAAAAGAAGTAGTAACCTTTAGCTTCCAACTATCCTCTGAAGAAGTCAAATCAAGTAACCACAGAGGACTGAAGTTGGAGAAACTCGTAAAACACCACTAACAATTTCATTAAGTAGAGGAGCAATTATTTATGGACAAGAATGTAGTTCACAATCTTCATTTCCCAACTACCTTCATTTATCCTGAACCAGAACTAAGCAGGGAAACTGTAAATTTGGGAGAGGTGGGAAGGAAAGAATGCATAAGAAATGGATGTAAACCCCATCCCAGGAAAAAAAAACAGAATCAAATAGCAGCAAAGAGTAGAAAATGACTCCTAGCACTTAGCATGTTAAAAGTGGCAGTAAGGTGAGAGAAATCAAAGTATGACACGCCAGTCTGAAAGTAACCTAAACTTCAAGATCAAACAATCAATAAGGAATTTACCACGATGATCAAGAACATAGAACAAGCCAAATGATGTTCCCACAAGAATATCCAAATTTCCATCACCATCCAAGTCAATCACTGTAGGAGAAGAATATATATATGCACGGTAGTTTTGAGTATCAGTGCTAAGATCCAGCTCTTTAGTCCACTTAACTTGCTTCGTATCAAGGTTGAACACGACAATAGAACTAGCAACATATTTCCCAATCTCTATACCACCCAGTTCCTTCAGATGCTCAGGGTTGTCATAATACCTGTTAAACCCATAGAACTATTAGCAATGCACTTAAATTTGACAACTTTCCTTGCCAAAGTTAACACGTTAGCATCAAACACAACAGAAAAGAGGGTTGTTAAGTTAATTTAGAAGTCAAATGATAATTGATCTATCTTTGAAGAGTGAAGTAAGATGCAAATACATGAGTTATGACAATTGAAGATAACTTACTCATGATCAAAAAAGTATGAAACTGCAACAATCATTTCTGACACCCCATCATTGTCAATGTCTGCTATAACCTGAGATAGCAGAGAAAACATTAATTCAAATACAAATATCTTATCTCATCTGCCATATCTGAAGCGTTCATCACTAAAATTTCTACATTTCATTAAGTATTACACTTACAGGAGTGCATAAGATATGTGAATCAATATTCACATAATCCTCCAACTTCTCATGTTGTGCTTCAGTCCACTCCTCATCTCCCCACATGGATTCATCCACATAATCATCATAGTCATAACTATACTCATCAGCCAGCTCATCATTATCACGGAACAACTCAAAAGATGAATCAGCATCTGCTTCTAACCCACCCGCATTTTCCACATTTGCTACATGAACTTCCGGATTGTCGTTCTCCTTGGACTCTGAACTGCCTGTTTGAGAATTCTTTGAAATGCTATCTTCCAGAAGACGTCTCCCTGTGCTTGCCCCATTATCAACTGAACCATTATTAGAAGAATTGTTGGCATTTAGAGGCAGTTTTATGTTTGCCTTTATTTGACTATCATCATTTTTCTTTAGATCCTCTTGATGGAGTTCTTTCGCCAGATGGTCATTTGCTGTTATAGGAGTTCCCCGTGTTCCGTCAGAAGTATTTCTTTCAGGTTGGCTTCCATGTGTAATTTCACTTGAACCATTCGTTTGAGGTGTACTTCCATGTGCACCTCCTGTTGTCTCTGATTATTACAGCTCAAGAAGTCAGAATTGCAACTTCTTTACATATGTCAAAGAAAGATATCCGCAAGTCAGTATTATAGACAGATTAAGGAACTCGTTCCTACAGGAGAGGAGGTCAGAACAGGGACAACTTTACATATGCCAAAGAGAAATAATCAGCAAGTCAACATTATAGACACATTAAGCCCAAAAACATGTTGGACGCTTATATTTAGGGAGTTTCTCACAAGCAACTGCTATTAATTAATGGTGACTACCACCTTATCCCAACAACTAATGGTGAGTACCACCTCTTATCAGTTTTTTTTTTCAGGATTTGAGTTGAGTATACACTACAGGAATGGTAAATAAGAGAAATCAATTCAAAGCATAAACTGACTTCCCACTTATCACATCACTAAGAAAATTCTTTCATACCAATGAAAATTAAACTGAAGAAAACTTTTCCTGGGATATAAACAACAACAAAAACAACCCTGGTGCACCAGGCTCCCCGCTTTGCGAGAATTCGAGGAATGACATTAATTGTATGCAGTCTCCCCTTTGCATTTTACAAAGAAGTTGTTTTCGTGACTCGAACCTGTGATCTCTTGGTCACAAAGGAGTAACTTTACCAGTTGCTCCAAAACTCACCTTCTTTCTTGGGAGATAGATGAAGAAATAAATGAAGCAAGTACTAACAGTAACCAAGAAACTTACGTGATGCTGATTTCTTCTTGACAGCATCCTGTATAATTTGGTCATCATGAACATCTGGATGAGAACGATCCACAGGATCAGGATTCAAACCCACATACCAATCTTTTTTGACTTTCCTACGGGGTACCTCCAGTTTTTCTGTCATCATATAACCTGAAACCCTAAAATCGGGACAGCTAATGCGCAATAAGCAACAACTGACAACTTCTTGAAACCATACCATAACCTTGTATCCACACCAAAATTCTCAATTCAAATACCTGAAAAACAGCACCTGGCCATTGTAGGTAGCCAACACAATCTCCCTTACACCATCCTTGTCAATATCATACAACAGAGGGCTTGCATGCACTGTTGACTTGTGAAACGCCGGCCAACCTAACACATACACCACTAACAGGCACATAAACATCCCACCACACAAAGACATCCAAATATTTCTCACTCAAATCATCTAGCTCAAGCAAATTACAGATCAAACTTGCCAGAAAACCATAATTCAAAAATATACAAGCCTCATACCGGGCATTTTATCTCCGTCGGAACCCTCTAGTACTTCAAGGTAATGAACAAAAGAAGGAACTACAACATCCAGCTTTCCATCACTGAAACAAAACGAAAGACTCCATATATCGTCAAACCAAAACATTTCAACAAAACCCAAGAATGAGTGAACAAACAAACGCACCTGTTTATATCAGCTATGAGAGGAGTAGCATAAATACTAGAGCTAACTTCCGCTTGCCATCTCAGCTCTAAACTCCGAGGGCACTTTGTATTCAATAACGCATCCTCGTCTCTATTATACGCATACACAACAAAGTACACTCGTCATATTCAGAAATTAAACAAAGATTCCATCTTTGAATTGGAGATCGCAGTGAAACTTACATCTCGGGGTAGGCAACAGCGTCGTCTGTGGCCTCACGCTCACGGAACTTATTCTTCTTGGAGTCCTCTCCGAGAACGGAAACAGTAGAAATGAATAGAAGGAAGTAAATGAACAAAACCCTAACGGCCGCCATGTGATCAGAGTTTAGTTTCACTGAAACTTCATTCAATAGAACAGATTTAGGATTGAATCTTTCGAGACGAAGGAGGAAGAAGAAGGAAGAGGAAGAAAGTGAGAACTTCGTGGACTCTTTAGTAACTTTTGAGAAATTACAAACTGGTCCTCGGTTTTACGCGGCATACCTAGACGTCCTTTGATAAATAGGCTTAGTAGATCAATTCAAGCCCAATCTGATATAAAATTAACAGGGATCAATTCACTTATTTCCGTTTTCGTGTGTCACACGGAAATAGAATCAGGTAAATCGATCCAAATTTTACGGATCATAAAATGGATAGATGAAAGAAAACACAAGGTGACTGTAGCACACAGAAACAGAAACAACTACCCCGTCAAAACTCCTTGAAATTAGCATTATTTTAATTTAATTTTCTAAAATAATATTATTTTAATTTATAAATTTTAAAATTAGGTTGATTCATTCGACCCGATTCATAATAATTTTGTTTTTATAGTTTTGTAATATAGTACTAAAAATTGAATTTATTAATTTCCCAATTTGAATAACAATATAAAAATAGATTGCAGTGTATTTAGAAATGGTAATAGATCAAGTTTAACCTAAACCCAACTTGAGTGAGCCAATTACATTTTTTTCTTATGGATCATAACCAGAAATTAAAAAAAATTCATTTAAATCACAATCATAAGGGGGGAAAAAGGGCACAAAACAATTAAAATTGACCATATGCATTAAAATATTTTAGGCCATTATGTGATTAAGTTTCGAATCAGATTCTTAAAACTCAAATTTAGTTCGTTGATTTCGAATCGAACGGTTCGAGCTCAAACACTTTTGCCCATCCATAGCTATAAGCTCATTAGGCTTTAATAAATATCATCAAAGAAGATGAGTTCATATTGCATTAGATCATGAATAACATCAACTACCAAGTACCAGTTTTCTGATTCTGAGATTCAACAATGGTGTCCTAGAACAAAATGTTACAGAAGGTGACAATATTTTCATAGAATATTCACATAATAACAAAAAAAAATGCTACTTGTTTCAAGGATTTCGGTTGTAACTATAAAGAATTTCTACATTTAATTTAAAGCAGACAATATACATTGCTGATCCTATTCCTAGCTTTCATCTGGACAACTATCACAAAGATGGATTTGAGAGAGGAACTATTTTAAGTGTACCAACTGGATATATATGTAACCAACCAGTATAGCACACTACCACCGGAGGTTCTAAGCTGTAGCTAATTACAATCACCAGTGAGAACCCTCTAGTTGATATGCTCGAGTACATCCCGAATTTACAAATGTAAGAGCAAGAGCACTCGAGCATCAAACATCCACCATGCACTATGCAGATCTGGTAATTAGTTAATTTAGTAAAAGATAATCACCTTGGCAGTTTCAAATCACCTTCGTCGTGGTGCATTAACATGCTGGCGATGAGGTTTGCTATCGTTGTTTATCCTATCAAAATACATAGGCAGGCGAATTATCTCATGAATCTCGTTCAACAAAACGTCTTCTGTAATGTTGTCCCGAATGCTTCGCATCACCTGTTTTTTGATTCAGTGAGAAACTTTGTTAAAATCAGAGGGATTGAGGAAAATTCGGAACTATGAAAGATGGTGATGAAAACCACCTTCTTGTAGGTGTTGAACTCATTTGGTGAAGATTTATCAGTCCGAACTCGCATAAATATCCATATCTGTTCCTCTAAATCCCATGAACACTCAATGATTTTCCCTGAGTAGAAAGAGGGATCGCCATCTGCAGAAACTGATGTCTCAGTAATGGAATCAAATTGTGCTCCAAGCCTTAAAGCCATGATGGTTCAATTGAAAATTTCAATAGTGATTACTACATAGGCATCTTCTTACCAATACCCAGCCTGGGGAAACATTTGGCATGGTTGTCAATTATTCAATCAGTTATCAAACCGAGGTATTAAGTAGATGTAAATGTTTCATACGGCAGATATTAAAATGCAAGGATATAAACAAATTTGCCTTGACCTCTGAATGAAACTCTGTTCCCATCCATGAGCCTCTTTTTCCCTCGTTCATACAAATAGAGTAACTGATTACCATCAGCATCCACCTATCAAGACATTTATATTTGTAATCAGAATAGGTCATCAACAATATGAAGTTGCAGAGTTGACAAAAATACCTCAAATAGAAAGTCAACTGAGTTCAACTCAGGGTATTTCCACTTCAACAGGCCTTCATGGGTACGAGGGACATATGGATCATCCCAACCCTGAAATCAAATTACCTTTAATATGGCCACACAATGAAATTATAGGATAAGGTCAAACATGTTGGAAACGATATGGAAAGCACAAACAGAGATGTCCGGATATGGAGGCACAAAGAACAAACAGAGATTAGTGGGGAGGATAGGTGAAGGGGGAAAGAAGAATAACATTCTTTCAAAAATAGCAATGCTAATCACCTGGAAAATAAGACCATCTGCATCGTGTGAAAGCCTAGGAATAAATTCCTTCAACAGTTTTGTAACAGTTGATAGAAGCCAGAAGTCTTTTCTCCTTACCTGCCAAGCAACTCAATGAAATCATTAACTAAAACGATAATGTCAGAGAAAAGCCGGGGATAGAGGAACACCTACCCTGAATGGCTCCATATCATATCTGTAAGGACTCCTGCTCTGGAAGGTATACTGGCGCTCATTGTTACGAGGTTCAATCACTTCTTTTTCAAGCATCTTCCATCGTTCATGAAATGGTCGCTGCACAAAATTTTAAATAGTCGAGCACTTATTGTTAACCTGATGACTTTTCAGATAATACAGCAGCAAAAATAGCATCTGATAACATGACTAATTTCTGACAAGCCAAGTTAGCATTTGGTTTGGCTATATATGCTCTCCTAAAAACACCCTCAAAAAACAAAAATGCAGTTGCACCACTTCTCTTAATAATCCCACCTGTCTAGAAACAATAGTTTCACACTACCCATTAACTAGTTATCCTTCAACTTAAGTTATTCCATTAGCCAGCTTGCAAGAGAAACTTCTTCCATAGGGTCACATTGCATCTCCTTTGATTAAAATGTGTTTGTAAGGATCATAAATAAAATTCACAGGCATCACTCAATTGGTGATTATTGTGAAGCGTGTTCGAAGTTAATCACACACAACAAGACTTCAACACTTCCCATATACAAATTTGAAACATCTTGGGTTCAGAAATTCTCAAGTAAATCTCCATTTCCATATCTTCCACTAAGCTATTGGGCCAAACTTATACTACATAATCACAATAAGAAGTGTATTATCAAATCATTTCACTGTGCAGTCATTCAATACATACTACCATATGAAAATAACATTAGGAAGTATTAAAATGATGGTCACAAATTTGATAATGAATCAAACCTCGATGACAGAAACGTGGTTTATTGCCATCAAATCATAAATGAGATATCTCCTTTCCTGCTTTTGTGAATCTGGCATAGTGTCAATAATCATCTCCCCATCAAGCAGTGTGTAGTGATGTGTCTTATCAGCTAAACCCTTGCCAAATAAGAGATAGGAGACATGTTGGAAATGATATGTGGAAAATAACCTAGGACGGTTACATTGTCAAAAACATTTGTGTCAGAATTACAAAGATACATACTTCATTTATACTCCTACAAGGAAACCTCATTTGGACCCTTCGAAAATTAAAACTTCGATCAATCAAATAACAGCCATCCATTGTAATTAGCATCATGTATCGTGTTCCGTCAGCCTTCCATGTTGCATAATAATAACGCTGCCTTAGCAGTTGCAAATTATCCCTGCAAGACCAAACACAGGAGAATACCAATATTTTTAGGAATTCTGACCAAAAAGAAATGAAAACAATTATTCCTATCAACCACGAAATGGAAACTACCAGAATAATCAATCAAGTAGAATAAACCTTAACCTACAATCCAAAAGTGTGTAAAGCAATAGTTGTACTTCCAAGTCCACAGAGGCATTATTAAAATGAAAAGCAGATTGCACCTGCTGAGAGAAACAGGGTGCGATCCAGGGAAGTGTACATTTCCTCGCATCTAAATAAGAACATCAAAAACAGCAGTTACCCAAACAGTGTGAACCTTGCGTAAAATAGCAAAGAAGAAAACAAGATAAAAACGCAAATGAGTTCTGGCGAGGTGTTTTCCATAACAATTCACAAGTATGAAAATGTATACACTGATGCAATCAAAGGGTGCATATGCAATTACTATAAATGTAACAGGTGGTAAAACTAGACATGATTAGTACTCCCATCATAGATAATTAATCCATCTAAGGGTCAGTCCACACCAAATACTAAGTGGCAGGCTACTTACTGGAATATTTAACTTCAGCATTTGGTAGCAGAACTGCCGCAATATATCCTGCTGGTCGCTTGGAATTTCATCTCCCAGAACATCATCATTTGTCATCGTGACAACCATCTCATGATTTTCCTGAATTTAAACCATGTATAAACCCAAAAGCAGATTATCATTCTTCCTAAGAAATGTATGCCACACCAGAAGTAATACTTTAAACCTATGAAGATGTACAGAAAAATAATCACAACATATCCACATTAACCATTTATGCCATGAAAGAATAGCAGACTTTTGGATTGATTACTTCATAAACACATACATGCAATGGAGCAACTGGAGCTCCATCATCATCATCATCTGGTACAGCTTCACCATTGAGATCAAGATCAGAGGACCTCTTCCACTCGGGAGTTGACGGGCAAACAACCGTTTCAGGTTTTCTCTCATGATAAAATGTATACAAGGCATCAATATAGTCTGGTTTGTATATTCCTGGAGGCCGTGCTTCTGCAAATGCTTTTATTGCCTGCTTATGCATTAAGAATTAGATATTCAAAAATATGTGACGAAATAAAGCACAAAAAATAAAATATCTGGAAGAAAGTATGAAAACTGACCTGTGTTACAGTCATTGGCAGAGAACGCATTAGATAATGAACAATCATATATCCTGTGCGATTGTGCCCATGAGTACAATGGACAAGAATATATTTCTTCGAATGTTTCTGACGAGAAAGGAATTGAGTGACCTAGGAAAAAAGATTAACCACCATATGTAGCATTTATCTTGCTTAGAATGTCATGTTTAAAGTGTCTCATAATCAGTAACAGTTCCTAAATGTGAAAAAGCAATGAAGGGAATTTAACAATTCCCAGCAGTATTCAAAACTGCTGAGTAGCAAACAATGTAGAACTCAAACTTTATATCAGACCATGAACTATGGCCAATAACATTTAAAAATGAAAACAAAATGTGCAACTTAGCATCAACACTGAAAAGCAAATGTCTCACAAAAGAAGCATACCTCATAAACAAAGTTATTTACAGATGCATTATCTGGCACAGCATCACGCCCCTTGCACTGAATCTAAAATAAAATATTATGAAGTTAGAAGGACCACAATGTTAAAGTATGGCTAAAAGAAAAGTAATCACTTTATTTTTTGACAACATACTTTAATATGCTTAATGCCCTCCTTCTTCAAATCTGTTGTTTGATAGTAGCGAGTAGTATTTGTCAAATCAATCACCAATCCAAGCTGCAAAGTGTTTATTGAATTGACATTCTAATAAGGAAAGTATGACGCAAAGAAAACATTTTTCAAGTTCAGGACTTACTTTTCTTCCCAAAACTTTCAGATGATGGAGGACTTGTTTGAAGGAGTATCTTTTACCAGGGAGGATGAGATCATTGTACAATTCTCCAAGTGGAACTTTAGAAGGAATGATAAACCCAATATCATGACCAAAGGAAGGGCATTCCAGCCAACCTACAGTTGGTAAGAGTAACTTCATTAGATAACAAACATTTTCCCTAAGCACGGACAAAAGTCACTCTTGCCTCAGAACAATAAGCTAAGAAACCAACCAGGAGGTAACTTATATCTATCATGAGATCTGTGATGCTTATTTGGTGCATATTGATCATTCAATGGTTGCCAAGAACTGTGTACATGTCTCTCTTCAGAACGTTCGTTCCTCAAACGTTTACGTCTTTCTTCACGCTCCTAACCCAGTATGTAAATTCATTAGCCACATATCAGTAAATGTGCAATTGAAAAGATCACCAGAAAAGACAAATTGGAAATGACAAGGGATTGCCATTACAAACAAGAAGCAATAACAAAAATGAACGAAAATGACAGAGGCCTCTGCTCCTAACTGTTTGGAAAACTGAAAATGACAAATATTGCCATTACAAACAAGAAGCAATGATAACATTGTTCTCCAGAGACATTTTCATCAATAAGAATCAATAACCATGAATAGAAAAGGACCCCAATTTGCACAAATCATGGGTCTCTTATAGTAACCAACTAAGCACCTAATGTAGTAATAGTTATTATCGTGCAGCATCATCTAAACTATGACAAACATCAAAATTATGCGCATCAAGAACTAGGTTGTTTCAGTTAGAAAGGAATCCTTATACGCTTTACTGAAGCTCATAATACCAATTCCAGCCAACCTCCAAAGTTTGTAAGCAAATCATAATTAAAGATAAAGCTTGCCACCTCTGCCAATAACAGAAAAGGACACAAATCTCAATATTTTAAATGAAGTCTCAAAACAAGCCTCTCATCCACCTGAGACAAATTTTCAACCAAAAAATTGCCTAGCCTCTCATTCGTTGAAATCATTTAGAAAACGTAACACATCATTACTCAAATCAGAGAGAAGCAAATCACACATCCATAGTTACCCGATGTGCAGTTTCAACAGCAGTTTCAAAACGTTCTTCTGTCACATTGTATTCTTCCACGTGTCCTTCAAATCTCTCTTCATCCTCTTCAGGTAATGGTGAAGCATTCAAGTCCATGGGAACTATCATTCAACATCCACCAAACCACATTTACCAACATGAAACCTTGAAAAGCCAGAAAGGTTCCCTGTTGCAGAGCGATTTAGCACATCGAAGACTGTGGACTTATTACTTGTACGGATAAAAACACAAAAAGAGAAGAATTAACCTAATCTGAGCCCCTACTAAAACTTACTAATATAAGCACAACGCAACTACAACACTACCCTCTATAAAACAGAAAGCGCAAGGAACAAAATTTCCGTTCGGAACTTAACAACAACACTGCAAATTTGGTTTCCCACGAAATTTTGAAAGGCAGCAGTACATTTAAAATCATAAAAGTCAATTTCATTCTAGAAAAAAAAAAACGTGAGCTTCTACCCTATTTTTCACCAACCATCAAACACCAAACTACATTATATCCTAATTGTGCGTCCTTCGCCCAATAACCTGTCATTTCCAAAGCTCAAGGAGTGAGACATCAAAGTCAATACGGTCTTCACCTACATTACACTCGTATCACTGACCTAGTACCCGAAATACAAAAACCCCACAAAATTTCTATGCTCCGAGAAGCAGAAATTTGTAGTAGAAAATTAATAATCCACTAAAAGAATCGCCAAACCTCATTCGCACCGATAAATTGACGACAAATTCTCGGCGAAACCACGAGAAGCAGCGGAGGGGAGCTGAGTCCTAGCGTTGCAGAGAAATTGGGAGTCGCACGATCACGGAAATTTCTGCTAACAAGCTTCAAAAACCCTACAATTAGAGTGCCGTTGACAAAACTTGAGCTTCTTCTCTTCGAAACCCTAGAGAGAGACAGTGACGGTTTGGCTTGAGGTTTGTTGGTCTTTAGAGAGAGAGAGAGCAAAAGGCTTTATATTTAATCAACTCAGCTCGCTACTCAGAGAGAGAAAGAGAGGGAAGGGAAGAGAAGCAATTTCACGAATTTTTGGGGTTAGAAATTTGTGAATATTTAATTTTCATAAATAATTTGGGAATTATTAATTGGAAAATGAAATTTTGTTTTTTTTAACTAAAAATGAAGAAATGGATAATTTTAATTTTGGTAGAGGGCTGATTTTGAACTATGTGAATTTTTTATTTTTTATTAAAATGAAAAAATAATTAATTAATATCAATATAATTTAATTTAGAAGAAAAATAATCATTTACTAAAAATAAGTGGAATTTTTAATTAAGAATATAGGAATATGCAAGTTTTAATATTCCTTTTTAATATCAAAAATTAGTAATATGAATATTTCATTTATTTTTAAATTTTCTTATTATTATTGCATCATAATTAAGCAATTTCTTGATGTATATTATTATTATTATTATTATTATATACATTAATTAAAAATAGCTTCTTTATTAATTAAAAATAAGGTTACGTACTTTTTAATCTTTCTAGATCTCACATTTCAATTAGATTTCTATTGAATCATGCTTTTACTTTTGTTACTTTATGTAAAATATAATTATTAATATCGATATTTTTAGTTACACAATTTATTTGTTCATTTAAGATAAATGCCATCATTATTTTAAATAATTGAAATATCATATTCCTTTTTATAATATTGTTTTTAATCTTAAATTTTAGTCTTGAAATAAAATTTTTATATCATTACAAAAATTGCATGAATTATAAATATAATATTAAATCTATTGTAATTTTTATTATACACGTAACTTATAAAAATATATAAACTTATAAAAAAATCTCATTATTGACATTATAAATAACATCATTTAATATGTAAATATAACTCAACTTACATTTATAATTTTTATAACTAAACTTACTATATACTAAAGTTTTTTTTAATGTATTAAGTTATTTTATTACGTCCTTATGTCTATCTGACTTTTTATTGTAATATCTTCATTTTACATTACATGTAGGATTATTGGACCAACCTTTCTATTATATAAGGGTAAAGTTGCATACTATCATACCTTCTCAAACTTCATGTTTATGCGAGATTCAATTGGGTATTAATGACAATGACGATGATTTTATGATTTTAATCAATTATTACATTTATAATTTAAATTTTAAAAATGTTGTAAAATGGTCTTAAGGTTCAATCATAACCTTACTAGTCAAAATTGTTTGTCTCGGTCAATGTTCTAAAAACTAGATCGCAAGTTAAATGATTAAGACAAGAGGTTTTAGATTTAAAAGGTTCAACTAATATTTGACTGTTATAAAATAGTTAAATGTTGAATAAAATTTAAAAATTTGAAATATTATTGAAAGAGATTATGCTTACCAGAAGTTTAATTAAAAAATTTGTTAAATAAAAATTAATATATTTATTTTAGTTTATAAAAATTTATTAATTAATAAAAATCGACCAATTAATTAATAAATTGATTGGCTTTTAACAACAAGAGTTGTTAAACTAAATCAAGCCGGAAAGTTAAAAATTGAACCAAAAAATTGACTAATTCAAAAATTTTACAATTAAACCAACTAAATCAATTGAATTTTTTAACCATTGATAAATCAGATCAAAAAGTTAAAAATTAAATTAAAAAATTATTTAATTTTAAAATTTTTATGATTAAATTGGTCGAATCGAGTGATCAATCAAATGATTTAATCAATCATGATAAAATTTGTTAACATCTAAAGCTCACCATGGAAAAGTACTAAATTAAAAGGTATTATTAGTGACCTATAACTTAAAATTGAAGCTAAAATAAAGGCCACATAATATCACATCAAGCCGTTGCTTGGTTACTTTAAGAGTCATTATTACACTAATTGTCTAATAATTTAACTTTAACAGTTATGTATATGATATAATATTATAGATTTGACAGTCATTATTACAGTAATCATCTAATAATCTTACTAAAAGTAGTGTTTTGAAATCCAGACCGAACATTAAACTAGAGGTTTTTTTGGTCACCGATTTGATCGGTAAATCAGTGTGACGTTATAATTACGCAATAATTATATTTAATTATATATAATATTAATAATATTAAAAATACACCAAATAATATTAACAAATAAAAACTAATAAAATAAAATATTTATTAAACCAGTAGTCGAACCGGTAGAACCGATCATTTGACCGGTTCTCACTGGTTCAATTGAGAACCGATTTTTAAGAATGAACCGAACCGGATAGTCAATCGGTCACTGACCGAACCGACCGATTCGGTCCAACTTTTAAAACTATGACTAAAAAAAGATTTTAAAAATTTATTATAATAAAATAATTATTACGAATTATTCATATAATATAATATGTCTAAAAAATCACATTGTTTTGGTTAATTCTCTTTTTAATTCAAATTTAATCAAGTTTAAATAGAATTATTGCATTAAGGCAATTATATATATATATATTATTTTAGATGTGCGTATCACGCCCCCGGCGCATCGTAGAAAAAAGTAGCGAAAATGACAAAAAGAGGTCAAACGAATGAAAGATCCTAAAAGTGTCTTGCTCCTATAGGCTAGGGAAGCTGTCGTATTAGAGCAGGCTAAGTCATAGGACCACCGATAGTTTTTTTCAATCTAAAAATTAAAGCTATTAAAGTAGCATTTGACAATGTCATTTAAACCCATTTTTTTAACGAATAAATCGGTAGTTGTTATTTATTATGCGTAAAATATAAATTTTTGGATTGATATTATAACTTATAAATCATATTAGTCGAGTCTTTCGTATTATGTAAGTTTTATATTACAGGTTCGATAAAAAAAATGTAGATAAAAAGATTCGAACACAAAATCTTTTAATCCTATACTTTCACTCCTTTAATTCGACCACGTCTTTTAAACCTAATCAGGAGTTAGCTCGAAGTTAAGGAACTCGACATTAATTGACCAAATTTAAGATTTTTGTTTTAAATTTTCACATTTTAAACTCAATTATAAGTAAAAATGATGTTATTTTTTTAATTGTAAATTAAAAAATAATTGGACGGGGTGCTAATGTCCAAGCTCTATCTTTGTTATCTTAATTGTCGCAAGACAGTACCACAATTACGTAATATCAATTATTAATAATTGAATTGATTTAATTCGTTTAATTGTAAAAAATTTTAGTCTAACTAATTTTGATTTTTCTAAGTTTCAATTGAATTTATTTTTGTATTTTTTGTTAAAAATTTATTAGTTAATTAATTAATTAAAAAGTACAATTAATTTTTATTTAATAATTTTTAATTAAAATTTTAATTGTTTAATAGATATATATTTTTTCAATTATATTGTAAATTTTTTACTCCGTCAATCAAAATTTAAAATTTTAATTCTTATTTAAATTTTAACGGAGCAAATATTTTAAATCTTAAACATCTAATATTATGAATCTAATTTACTATCAAATTTTAAAACATTGCATAATATAAACTCGTTGCTTTGTCGTTTATGTTACTCTGTCAGGAAGTTTCGGTTGTTAAGTAGTCAACACATTTAATCCGTATGTACGAATATAATGTTATAATTAAGGTCTCTACTTCAATTCCAGAATTGCCCAGCCGAGACAGAGAGCATCTGACGCCTTCGTGCATGTAGCTTGGGGACAGGTACGGAGGGAAGTGGGCCCACCTTCAAGATTATTTAGAGGTTAGTGGTGTACTGAGGTCTTCAAAGTTTAAAAATTAAATATTTAAATTTTTTTATCTTAAATTTTTGACTCCATCTTGAAGATATAGCTCAATTGATAAAGCTTCGCTTTTGCAATTGAGTTGTTGTGATTATTGGTAGGATTTTTAATTGTCTGGACAGTAATGATAGTAACTTGTATTTAATTTGGTGACTTACTCTTTTTAAGTAATGGGAAAGAAAACCAAAACATATCACTAAAAGACTCTAATAAAATAAAAATGAGCTGCCAAGAACGGAAATAGAATAGGGTTATGAACTTATAATCTATAATCTAATTATTCTATGATAAATCAAATAATTCAAAACAAAAAAAAACTCTTCAAATTAACGAATTTTTGACTCCCCGATAAGACAAAAGCTGTTGGCAAAATTCCTAGTATTTTTGGTAAACTTCTTTAAGATAAATAGTCTTTTTTTTTGGTAATTTCAAATGTGAAGTAAGCCTCCGTGAAATTGCCTATTTGACATTCAAAGTATCCCTTATTTTCTTGTTGTGAAATACTTAAAATTAATAAATTTTTATCATAAAATAATCCCTTCCCCATCCTCTTTTTTTTTCAAAAACTTTTATTAATCAGTAATTTTTATAAGTTACGGAACTATTTTATCGAGTTTTTTAGAGGAAGTTGTCTTACACCCTTAAATATTCTTTACCTACCCACATATATCGGTTTCAAGTACAAGTACCTTTTTGTTAAAGGTCGAGCTTTTCCTAAAAGTATGACAGGAGTTACTTCAATGACGTAGCACCTAATACTCGAACATTAACTCGAGGTATTTTCTCTACTCCTTATCCTGAAAAAATAAGAACACCGTAAATCCTTAAATCGATAACTATCTTTCAGCTAACCTACCCTCCGGTGTCCATCGGACCTCGTTGTTAATAGTTAACACATTTAATCCATATGTACGAATATAATGTTATAATTAGAGACGACGATGGCAACTCCGTCTACTTTCAACGGACCTCTTCAGTGTATTTCCTCCTCTCCTTTCTGCCAGAAGGCAATTGGACAAAGAGGGAGATACTCTGTCCTTATTAACCCCTTCCCCTTTTTCCTATTACCCTATTCTCCTTGTTCCCTTGTTACTAATACAAGGGAGTAAACCTGAATCATATGTATTTAGAAAAATAATTAATCAAAATGATATCATTTCAGACCGTTCAAATTTAATATAATCAGACTGAACTCAATATAATCGAGCAAGGACCAAACTCAGACTAAAGAAAAACAGTAACCCATATCCAACCTGACCCAGTATCATCTATAATGACTCAAAATCACATGAATCACAAAACTACTAGACAAACCATCAGTTCAAAATCAAGCGAGGAACCCGAATCCCAGGCACAAGAGCTCCCAAGATGCTTCTTTTTGGGGCTTGATAAAGAATATGTAGCATTATGGAACTATATAACAAACAACTGTAACCACATTATTGTCATGAATCAACTGGAAACACCCACCAACCCGAACACTACATACAAAACTAAAAACCAAGTGCTTTATTCCTGAAACTTGGAAGCAAGTTCTTAGCTTCAGCCCCATAATTTATACAAATAGTTTGTCTATCAATGGTAAGAGAAACATATCCTCACACCAAGTTTAAATAGAAGGAATATGCTTTACCTTCATCCAGAAACTAATATGTTTCAGCTGGCAAAATATGTTAAACGCTACACCACTATCATGTTCTAATAGAAGCTAAAAACGTTGATCGTCTAGGGAAAGGTGACAGCGAGAAAATGCAATTTCGGAAAGCAAAGTGATAGCCAAGACTGGAGTATGCATCACCTGGAACGGCTTTAGAAAGCAGTGATGTTGTCGAGAAACCTGAAAGCTGACCATCAGTTTGTATCTCTATCAAATATTGGCAAAATTTTTGAAGAGGTCCTGCTAATTCCAAAAATATATGCAGTGAGAGTTAGTGTAGGAAGAGTAACAAGACAATGAATTTATGTGCAAAACAAGCAAGACTTTTATGTATAATTTACGGGCAAAATGAGCTAGACTCAGTTCTATGTATAATTTACGTGCAAAATGAGCAAGGTAGAACAGAAAAAGGAGCTTACTCTAAGCAAAGCCACTGTTTGCACCCACATTAATTTCTACTCTGGATTCATCATGCTGGTTAAAGTTACCATTTTCCAAACTTTTATCCAGATCTTCTATGGCTTCTGCAATCTCTGACTCCAACTGCTCGTGCTTTGCCTTCAACTCTGAGGAGTTCATAGCAGCTAAAAGCTTCTGCTTTATTTGTTGTTCCAAAGCCTCGATTTTATTTTTTGTTGCCGCATCAGGCATCTTCCCCGCTTTTGCTGCCTCTAATTTTAGTAGCTGGATCATGTTTTTCAAATCTGATGAGTTGATTACATCTTCAATTTTCTCGAAAGTTTCTCCCTTCAACATTTCCAACTTATCCTTTAACTCAGGACGAGAAGCCGGCTTGTCGAAATCTTTTGTATGTCTCACAACCTCAACATCCAAATCCATGGTCTTAAGATAATTTGTGAGTTCCAAATCTATCTCTTTCTTTAACTTGAGAATGATCTCCTTTGCCTCTTGATCTAAATCTCCATCGTTGGAAGCCCTTAACTTTTTAACTTCAGCCTTTAGTGCTTCCATCTTTTCCTTCATATCAGGTCGGTCTATGACTTCTTTCATTTTCTTATTAATTTCATGCTTTAATGCTTCACCTTTACAGCTCTGCTCTGAGCTGCTCTTGGCTTTAGAGAAATCCTTCAACATATCAAGCTTATGCTTCAGGCTTGCAAAGTTAGGAGCTGCTGATAAACCTTGAATTATTTCATCTTTTAGCTTTTCAATCTTGTCCACTAAAATGGGATGCATAAGTTGGCCCTTTGATTTGGATTTCAAGAATTCTTGCTGCAGAGTTGAAACCCTATCCTTCCAGCCCATGGCTTTAAGAGCCTCCTCAAATTCGATATCAACCTCTCTTTTCAGTTTTGCAATCATCTCATCTAAAGCCAACTCTGTAGGCTTGACAGATGACTCCTTAGCCTTGGAGATTTGCAGTTTCAGTTTTTCAACCTGTTCCTCCAGTTCTGCAACTGGAATTTTTCCTGCACCAGGATCTTCTTTCTTTTTCATATTAATCTTTCTCTTAGGATCAATTGGAATTCCTTCTTGGAAACCACCAATTTTACGGAACTTGAGCATGCGGTGCTTTAATAATTGTTCGGTGTCCATCTTCACAAGCTCCTGTAAGTACCCAATCCAAATTATTAATACATTGAAACCTGTTAGAATTTTAACACAGAACCAATAAGAAAGACACACACATCCATGTATTCATTGATAGCATTCTTGATCTGTTGGGAGGTCCATGACGGATCTGCATGTGCGCCACCAAGTGGTTCCTGCCAAATTTGAGAAAAAGAAATAGAAAACTTTTTCAGAGCTCATACTAACATGAAACTGTAAACATAGATCAAAACGGTGGTTGCTTGTCAAGGGAAAAACTAACTATGTTGGAAAAGAAGAAAAACAGTCCCAGTGACACAATGGTTTCCCCCATTTTCCTGGTGTAAGTACATGCATACGTACACAGGAAACTCTATTACTGTTTAAAAGTTATGCAACCTATCACCTATCATTGAGTTGCAATATATCAAATCAACGTTGAAACAATAATATAAAAGTGCACAAAGGAGAAAAGAAGCTATCAAAATGGAGGAGATAATTACAGGGATAACACCATCTGCAATTTGCAACTTGCACAACTCAGCAGCTGTTATCTTCAGCTTCTCAGCTGCCTGTATGTATTTAAAAAAAAAAACATTCTATACAATGTTGATAGGCTATGAACTGACAAATCAAAACAGGAGAGATTAAAGAAACCTTTGGAGCAGCTTTAGCACTTTTCCAGAGGATTGCAGCACATGCTTCTGGACTATATCATAGAAGTAGTCAAAAGATGAAAATAGATCAGTAAACATAGATATCATCCATAAATAATAGATAATATATGCATCATGAAGGAGAAGGGCAAACTATAACTTTGTTAAGAAGAAAAGTTGAAAGTGAATCAGGCAATAGTCTGACTTGTAAAGTGTCAAAAACAAAGATAGTTCTACACACATCCTCCCTATCTTGGCAATTATGATATCATTTGGACGACAGGACAATTAGAGTATTATGCCAAAGTTGATAGTGGTCATCTTGCCAATAAATGGGTACATGACCAAATGCTCCAGCAACTTTGGGATACATTTAGGAGCAAAATGAAGTAGAAATCGTGCAGTTATATGAATAATCAACTTCCAGCTAGTTGAAAGTGAGATCATATATACAAAATGCATGCCTCTTGACAAGTTCTAAGATTTCATTAACCAATATTCAGAGCTGGAAAGACCATTATGAAAACACGACACAGAGCCTTTGTTTTTCTTGGGTAATATTAATGATCTTAATGATTCTCAAAGCAGATAATTCTGCAAGGATAAGACTGGAAAATTCTGAATAGTAAACTTTCAGTAACATTAATACTTGAACAAAAACATTAACCAAGATACCTAGAATTACCTGGCAACATAGAAAACTGCATTTTCAAGCATCAACAATTTATTAGCACAGCCAATGGCCAAAGCACCACCAGAGCCACCTTCTCCGATGACAATAGATATAATTGGTACCTTTAGACCAAACATGGTCCTCAAATTATGAGCAATTGCTTCACCCTGCACAAAGTAGAAAATGACATAGATAAACCCTCATGTAATGAAATTAACAAAATGCCCGAAGTGAAATTTCTACTCACTTGGCCCAGTTCCTCAGATTTAAGGTCTGCAAAAGCCCCAGGCGTATCAATAAATGTAACTATAGGGAAGCCGTGATGATCAGCATAATACATCATGCGCAAAGCTTTGCGGTATCTGTGTGCAGGTAAAGTTTAATCAGTTACATCAGATTGTCAGTTTTCTACCATCCAGGAAGAAAGCATCTTAACCTAAACAGAAAATTTTCTCCTTTAGAAACAAAACTGGAACGTGCACAAGTAATTGTACATACCCATGAGGAGTAGGCATCCCAAAGTTGCGCATAATATTCTCCTTTGTGTTTCTACCCTTCTGGTGACCCATGAACATGTACCTTCTACCATCTATTGTTCCTATACCAGTGACAATAGCTGGATCATCATATCCAGCTCGGTCTCCATGAAGCTCTACAAACTGAACAGAGTAGATAGAAAAGCACTCACTCGGACAAGTTCCAAGTATTCAACAATTTCTACCTCACACCTCCCTTAAATGTATGTCATTTAAATGATAAATATACAGTTATTGAAGATTCCAAAGCTAAGAGATTGTAAGTATTAAAACCTTCTCAGTAATGCTGAAAACGTGATCAAGGAAAGTAGGTCTATTAGGATGTCTTGCAATATTGACTCGTTGTATAGGAGTCAGATGGGTGTATAAGTCCTTCAAAGCCTGAAATGGAAAGATGGTATCCATAAATGATAATATTTTTAAGACCTTAAGCCGATATAATGCAAAATTCTCAAAAAGTAAAGAAATAAGTCCTAGAAGTGTGGTTTGTTCCAGAAAATAAAGAAGTCGATCCTAGAATTTAAAGATACACGCAAAGGGATAAAAGGTCTTAAGCCTATGAGGAACATAACAAGAGCAAGCATCACTCGTTAGTTACTCCTAGCCTTCTTCTTTTGCTAACAAATACAAACTCTCAACCTAGACATATAGTTTTCCAAGTGTACAAAACTGAATAATGACAAACAGAAACAGGATAGAGACAGTGAGCCAGCTAATATCCAAAAAGGTCTCTGCTATATCAGTTACATTTTCCTCACTTAAGTTGACTTTCTAATCAATCAACTAGAAATATAAATATCAGGCATCCACGGAAAATACTGACCGAGGCAGGTTCAGGAAGTTTCAATATGAAACTGAAACAATGAGAGATGTGGTATCAAAGGAAACTAATATTTATCATTTCTTCAAGGTACTTGACAATTTAAATAACTCAAGACCACGATATTCTTCTAATATACTGTAATAATGATTTTCAGGATTTAATGAAGAAGTAAGACTAATTAAAGCATAAAATTTTGTGGCTCTCATTGTCGACTCTCACATTCACCAAACCTGTTGATATTTGTTTTCCAATGATACAATCTGATCGCTGAAGTCCAAGCCAGTATCATTTGCCATCTTCCTCACCTAAAATTGAAAAATAAAACTGTAAGTAAAAAGTAAACAAACTCTTGGCTATGCACGCGAAATAACACACCCGCAAAAGTCATTTACATCTATGATCTTCTTTTCAAGTCCAACCAGCGGCTTCTCGAAGTCCAAAGTAACAGGCTTCGGCTTCTCTTTAAGAGGCTTGAAATGCGAGAGGTGAGTGAGGACTCCACCTTTCACATTCGGATCCGGATCGTCAGGCCACGGATACTCGTGCTTCTTCACCTTCCTAATCCTCGCAGCCACCGTGAAATTCCTATTCTGCAAGCTGAATCGCGCTCTTCTGAGGTTCCGCAAACGTACACCCGCAATTCCACGATTGCAGCTCCAGAGAAGATCCGACGCGGTAGTTCCAGCGAGCGCGAACGGAGAATGCGACGTAGAAGCCATTCTCCGGACTCGAAGTCAACTTCCTCCAATTCCTCACTCAAATCCGCAAATCAGATCTCCAAAACACAAAAAAAAAGAGAGAGAGAGGAAAACAAAATTTAGCTTTTAGCTTCAAACTCTTTCGTTAGCCCTAAGCAATGTAGAACAAAAGCACAAACAAGTAACGAAGTTCAGTCACTCCGTCTATCTATTAACATAAGAGCACTCTTCCTTTCCAAAAACCTCCAACTACTACTCTACTAGTAAAATGAGCAAAGTTTCTATAAGAAACAGCATAACAGAAGAAGCTGAAATCACTTTCTCGTACAATGAGCCTCGGAGAACTTCCCGGAAACACACACACGCACATACAGAGTGACCGTAGCTCGCCGGAAGCTTATAGAGAGAGAACCGAGGTGGTGATCTAGTGTAAGGGAAGGAAAGAGAGGTTGGGGAGTTAATAAGCAGCGAGAGAGAGCATCGTAATGATCGTCAAGAGAAGGTGGCGTGTTGGTTGTTTGTTGATTCTTAGGTGTGTGCGTTTCGATACTTCTTATGTGAACCTTGGCCGTTAAAAAGCAAGAGCAGTGGTTTAACTGGCACCCGTACTGTACTGGACGCTCACTCGTGTTTATTGGCTCGATGGCTTCGATGTCACCACGAGGTCAACGAGTAAGGTTAGGTTGATCAGGCTTTGGACTCAGTTGCTCAGAATAGGCCCAGGCTTTGGACTCAGTTGCTCAGAATAGGCTCAGTCCGAGACCCGACAACTATAACAAAATCGACATTGTTTTCGGTAGTTTAACTGGTACCCGATGGCATTTAGGCTTGGGATCAGCTCGCTCTGTCCTGTGGTCAACAGGGTGGGCCGGGTTAACCATACTTCTGATTTGGGTTATTCATATCCAGCTTAGCTTAAGATTTGACACTTATTAAAAAAAAAGTTATTTTTGTAAAAAACTTAAAAAATAAATTGAATTGAACTCGGACTCGAACTCGAACTCGAACTCAGGCTTTAACAGAACTTGTCGAGTCTAGTTTAAGCCTGAGATCTATAGGTGGTAATAGGCTTTCTCTTGACCCAACTTAATATTTTTTTAAAATAATTTTGAAAACAATGTCGTTTTGAATTTGATTGTCAGACTTCAGGCTCGACTCCAAACTTGATTGGACCCAAAAAACCTAACTCGAGGTCTAATCCTAAACTCGATAATTATAATTATGTCAACATTATATGAACAATTCTAAAAATCAATATTTTTACAGCATATCTACAAATTCCTTTTTTGTCAAATAAAATTAATGGTTAAAAAATTTAACAGGTTCAACCGTATAAATTTTAAATCGTTATATTTTTTGGTTATTTTCTTAACTTTTCAGTTTGAGTTAATAAAAACTAATCATTTTATTAATTAATTGGTTAATTTTGTAAATTAACCAATTTTTATAAACTAAAATTATTTAATTATTTTAATTAAAATTTTAATTTGTTTGATAAATAACGATAATCTCTTACAATTATATTTTAAATTCTTTAATTTTATTCAATCTTTAGTCGATGTTATGACAGTCTAATACTAATTGAAAATCTTAAACTTTTTATCTTAATAATTTCTAGTTCTTAACAAAGATCACATTAATATAATTTATCTATTTAAGAAAAGAAAAATGAAAACAAAGAAATAAATAATAAAAATAACAACTAAATAAATAGGTAATATTAATAACTAAATAAATAAGTTCGCGGTGTCTAACATATTCGATCCAACAGGCTCCGTCGGGAGGACCCGAATACCGGAATATTGGTACCCTAACAATCCCCTGTTTTAATTTAATCCTTTTTGTTCATAATTTGCCGCTTAAAACGTTGAATTGATGACGAAGTTTCGCTAAAGGTTAGAGTGCGATGTCGAAGGCGCTTCAAATTAGGCTGATAAAGCCGTCATCGGAGAGCGGCGGAGGCGGCGGAGGAGGAGTAGTAGGAGGAACAAAGCCATCGCCATCGGAGACCGTGACGGTGGCGTGCCCAGGCCACCTTGTGCTCGCCGACCTGCCGGTGGCCAAGGGCATTGGACCGGTTACTACTGCAACTACGATTAAGACTGTGGGAAGGCGGTCCCGTCGGCAACTTGGCGAGAGGGTTCACTTCTGCGTTCGTTGTGATTTTCCAATCGCTATTTATGGACGATTGGTATGTTCGTGTTTTAAAAATCTTGTTCTTTGAGTTATTCATCAGAATTTGGAATTTTTGAACCACGTGGAGGAATTTAGGGGAAATGGGGTGTTTATTTTTGTTTATATCTTAAAATTAAATGGAGTTTAATCCCTTGAACTAGGGTTTGTGTATCAGTAATTTGGAGATTTTGAACTAAGCGGAGCAAAAGAGGGAAACTTTTGGGGAATTCATGGTGTTGGTACTTGTTAATATTTTGATTATGTGAAACTCGATCTTCTGGACTATAAAGCAAGTGCTCTTAACAAAACCTGTTATAGTTTCTTGTTGGTTATTGTGATTGAAGTTTCTTCTTGAAATTCTAGCAGAATTCTTAGAAAAGCTAACCCTATTGTTTACACTTAAGTGTGAAACGTTTGTTAATGTGATTCTTTCCTGATTTTTGATTCGATGCAATGTGATATCTGTTATTGCTTGTTGAGTGGTAGCTTTTGGGAGCTGCCATGTAGTGTGAATTATGCAAGTTCATAGGCTTCTCCTGGTGTGGGATGTGTATAAACTTCATTCTATTCTTTTCCTGTACCTTGTTCCGGCATACTTTTTTAAGGGAATCGGTTGCAGATTTTAGACTCGTACTCTTTTTGTTTTTTCTCCCCTTTTTCTTTTGTTGATATGGTGATCTGATGCAGAGCCCTTGTGAGCATGCCTACTGTCTGGATTGTGCAAGAACTGACTCAATCTGCTATCTGTAAGCACACATCGAACCCATACGAGACGATTACTTTTGTGTACCTTTTGTGTGAATCTGTTCTGTGAAGTTTTTAGGAATATTGTTATTACTGAGTCGGGAGTTCAGAATATTGTTACTCTAATGGTTTGTTGTGCAATTGACTACTCTGACATTTATGTTTGATTAAGAAATGCTAAATTAATTGCCATTAATCATTCTTGAAACACAGTTGTGATGAACGTGTACAGAAGATTCAGACAATCAAAATGATGGAGGGGATCTTCATCTGTGCAGCTCCTCATTGTCTCAAGTCTTTCCTGAAGAGGAGTGAATTTGAAACTCATATTCATGAGTCTCATGCTGACCTTCTCCATCCGAATGCTGAGAAAGAGGAGGGTATGGAATCAGAGGTTCAAAGTATGAGGCAGTCAACTCCTTCAGATTCCACAGTTCGAGCAACCCCAAGGCCAGTCGTTTCTCCTGGTTCAAATCCTCAGCTTCTTGATGCTGAACACAAAGCTCGTCAGCAGCAGTCAAGAGAACCGTCAGTTCCGAGACCAATGATGCAACCAAAGCCGACATTGTTTGGGCAGTCCCAAAACTATCACTCAGAGCCCTATGCTGACATTGCTCGCCCCATAGGCATGGACAACCCAGGCCTCCCAAATAATTTTCAACAGATTCCCCTCCAAGCAGAATCTACCCAGTTTTCAGACAAGCAACGAGGAGTTTTGTCGGAGTCCTCAATACCTGAATACCCTCCCATGCAAGCTATGCAACCGCCCAACTTTATTTTGCCTATGACTTCTAATCCTTTGATGAGTCCTCAATTCCCTGTTCCTCCTTTTCAACCCGAAGGAGCTCAGCCGTTCTACGGTGCTGCTCCCTACGATATGGGCACAATGGCTAGGCCAGATTCAGGTCAGGAAATTGGGCCAGAACAGGGGTCTTTATTAGGATTTCCACCTGGTCCAGCACCAGGTGCAAATTTTATGCCAAATTATCCTCAGCCATGGAAAAGTGGGCCAACACCAGGAGGTCCAGATGGGTTTGGTAACTTGACAGATTATCAGGGAAATGTTGCATTTTATCAAGGAGATTATGGAAGGAATCCAGGAGTTCAACCAATGATTCCTCCTCACGCATCCTCTGGCAACAAGGTTATGGAAGTCATGCACGGTGGCAACCGAGTGGATCTCAGAGATGGCAAAGCTATATTAGCACCACAGCCTTTTTCACATCCAGCACCACCACCACCGCCTCCCTTCCCTCACCCGTCACAATCCAGTCGAGCTAAATATTATTCAGATGATATCGATCAGGACGCACAGCGTTTTGGATGGCAACATGATAATCGTGACAGTTTTGGAAGCGGTCAGGATTAGAACTACTACCGGTTCATGCTCCTGCTCAAATCTAGTTTTCCTCTCTTTATAAAATTTTCTTTTTGTTAGAAAGCAATTACATAAATAAATTAAGGATATATGCTGTTGTGCTTGTTAGCTCCTAAATTTGGCTGATTAGCAAGTAAAGAAGGTAGTCCTATCCTCCTATGTAAGCAATCGAACTCCACTACATTTTGCAAGTGGCTTGGAAACTAATTGATATGGAACCATATTAAAGAATCACAAATTTTAAGCCAGAAACACCTATAGATTTCTGTAGTAAAAGATACGGATATAAGAAAGAGAATGGTAAAAAGAAAAGAAGAAAATAGAAAGGGATTAGGAAGTAGGAAGCAAACTCTGTCGTGGCAAAAATTGTATCACCTTGCAAAGACAAGCTCCTGATGATGAGGAAACTATACAAAGCAATCAGCTCAGTTTCTGCTTTTTGAAAATCCAGTTTAGAACTCTTTTGACACAATGTCAAACTGCACGTGCAAGTGCCGCAAAATCTGAGAGTTGGAATAACTGATCTAGTGTGTTCCCAATGTAGATCAGCAACACATTTCAAGTATTTGCACAAGGCTGGCAATCAATCTATGATCTTAACCTCAACTTCCCTTATACCCTCCTCATCATAGCTGAAGGACCGGCAAGCATAAATAACAAATTGGTTCCGAACATTTAACTTCAACAAGAGTTCAGTTACTTCCTTAGATACATCAATTGACAGAGTACCTGGAAGAAATGCTGATGTTATCTTTAAAAAGACATCTGCATAACTGTATTAGTTTATCATTTAGAAAAAAATTTACTAACTTAAAACAAAATGTATAATGAATGTACATTGTTGCAGGGTTTACAACCTCAGAAGTATGCTCAAGGCAACCTGCAATGAACCATTGTCACTTGAAAATATGAATTTAAATTTATCTCTTTCTATTCAGTTTTTTCCTTCAGTAACTCCGCCTTTTGAAGGGGCAGTAGATTCAGTAGGAGCCTCTGATGGGGAAGAACACTCTTTGCTGGTAGCCATTGTATTTTTCAAATCCTGATCTTCCGTGTCTGGAAGAAGAACTTTATATGAAACAGAATCCTGCTGAGTAGAACCATCTTTGTCAAGAGCAGTCATTGAGTTGCAGGCTTTTGAAGGAGCATCAGGTTCAGCTGCAGCCTCTGGCAGGGAAAAACCCTCTTTGCTGACAGCTATTGCAGCTCTCAAATCCTGATCTTCTATGTCTGAAAAAACTTCTTGGTATTTAACAGAATCCTGCTGAGTAGAACCATCAAGACCGAGCATTGAATTACAGGCTGTTGAAGGAGTATTAGGTTCAGCAGTAGCCTCTGGTGGGAAAGAACCCTCTTTGCTGGCAGCTATTGCAGCTTGCAAATCCCGGTCTTCTATTTCTGAAAGAGCTTCCTGACATGCAACATAATCTGGCTGAGCAGAACCACCGTTTTGAAGAGCATTCATCGAGTTGCAGGCTTTTGTGATCCTCTCAGCATCTTCTGGAGACAGCCATTGTCCATAGCCATTAGAAGCTTCGGATGATGAAATGGGAAACTCTTTTGGGAAGTTCCCTCTCACCAGGAAAATGCTCCACCCAGAACCCCTCAGAGAGTCGAGATAAGCTGCCAAATAGAACTTTGAAAGATTTTGTGGGGCCACATAAAAACTGTCAAAATTGTACCATTCCCCATTCACTTTTCGGATACAGAACCAATGGTCATGCAAGTGACAAATAAAAGCATTCTCCAGATCAGGGTCAACATGTGCAGACTCAGCCACTGGACTGTTGAAAGGAATGATTTGCAAATCCCACACTTCTAAAGCCTTTTGCAAAACCTGCAGGAATTATTTTCTCACAATATCAACTTTGAAAGACTTCATTAGCTCCAACCAAATAGATCCCAATTTAACTAACAATGTCTATAATTACTGCAAGTAGATTTTACAACATTAATTTGCATTCATTTATCACCTTATCTTGGAAGCCCTCACCTAGTTAATTTCGACAATGAAATTAAAAACAGTGAAACAAGAGAATAAGATTTTCAAATCCAATTTTGTTTACATGATGCTTTGTCTACATAAAGTGCTTCGAGGAAAGTTGCCATGGATGAAAGCCACGGAACATATTGCTCCCTAATGTCACACCACGTAATGGTCACACTATTGGTACCGAGTCATAGCATTCATCGTATAACTAGAAGGAAAAAGGAAACAAAGTATGGGATCTTTAAGCTTCAGACCATCTGTTTCTTGCAAATAATGGGAAACCATGGTCCCTTTCTCAAGTGTAAATGCATTGAATAATTACAAGTCTAATGGTAAAAAGCTATGTCCATGTAAATTAGTCCTAGTTGTTGCAATTAATTCTCTGAGGGAAAAAGAGATTCATGCCTCCTATAGCACTCGTGGTTTTGGTAGGTATTGAAATGTGGCCATGTTTAAACCTCCTTTTCACCCATAATTTTAATAATTAAATTATGAAATCTCTATATCCAATTAATACAGTAAATGAGTTGTTAGCATCCCACATAATAAGAAGCCAACAAAAACTTCTTTCTGGGTCTTACAACTAGCTACTATGGAGCTACCAACTGACTTGTCTGTTTGCTCATACACAAGTTGGACCACTTAAATTAGGTGGTTCGGAAGTTACCTTATGTGATCCTCCTCTAAATAGTAGTTTGCATTTATCTAACCTACTTAATTCCTACCCTGGCTAACTATATATGGAAGTGGCAGCTCCAGCGACCATACAAAATAACAAATCAGATAGGTTGGCTTTCACATCTGTGATAGTGGGAAAAAAAGGGGTTAAGCAAACCACCTAACAAAGCTAGCATCGATTAAGATATCCAGATAATCCCACCAGGCAGTGCCAATGCAACATACACTTATGATTTAAAAGGAATGTTCCAGTTAATCTAAAAGGTCTGTTCACCATAAAAGTTAGTATTAAGAATTATGACACGTTTATACATAACATAGTGAATGGGGGATACGATAACAACAAACCAAACTTCCATTCCTGATCACATCATTACCATCTTCAAAGCCAACTTCATGAACATTTTACTTAGGATCTAAATGCAAAGGGGTCCAATACAAACCCAAGGTAGACAATTCTGTTATGTTTGCCCTTTAAAATGCTCCAAAAAGCAGAAAAAGGAATAATCAACACCAGTAGTAACTTGTGCCCATCGCTATGTTGGCAAAAATGTATAAAATACCGTTTTCCTCATATGGACAAATCACCCTCTGTCTATCATAAGACTATCACAAATTCAAAGTTATGGTTTAATGTCCATCAAGAAGCATAACAAGCTGATCACCAACTAAAATACTGGAAAAATGACCCCCGTTTCCATAAACATGACTAGAATTTCAAGGCCTTTGGAAGGCTAAGAAATAGAAAGCATTCTCACTATATGAAATAAAGCAGCGGCTAGCACGCTAAGATCAACCACTTTGAGAACTTGGAGCCAGGGACATACGTGTGTAAGGCTCTGCTATCGGCATCAGGTGCATGCACAACAAGAATGAGAACATCCCAAATAATTTTCACTGAGAAAAGGATTTGGGATCACAGTACCGTCCTATTTATCTTTCCATCATTTCTTTGCCACGACTCATACTTCCACAATTGAAAAAAGACTGTGCACAAAATGTAAGCTCAAACATACTGTACATGTACTGTACATCTCTGACCAGTCCTCATAATGCCTGGTCTATCAAAAGAGAACAAAAAAAAAAAAGAAATGTTGATACCAAGAGTCATCATTTAGTTAAAAACCCTAACCGCTCAGTTCAACGTAAAGCAAATACCATTCAACTCCAAAGTTCAATACTTTACCCTAAACCGCAGGCAAAGAACTAAAACAATTCACTCCCATTTCCCCAAGCACCAAGAATCTTCTACGATCTTATTCATCCATGACCAATACACACTTACTTCCAAAAAGTAACTTAAACCAGTTTAACCAATCAAAACAGCAATCAATTCCCTTTCTTCACTAATCAATTGATCACTTATCAACTCAAACAAACAACAAGCAATTCGAAGAATGCAACTTCAAAACAAAAAAGAAAAAAAGGAAAACGATGAGGGGTAATAAAGTGACCTGAATACTAAAATCACCGCCTAACGAAACATTGTGAGACTCGAAGGATAGGAAGTCGCCGAACTGCTGCATGACCTGACGCTCCTTGTGGTCGAGATCCGTCGCAAGCGCCGCCAAGTCGACTTCGGAGAAGAAAGGACCTTGTAACACCGTGTTCACGCAATGCAACGCACACAACTTCCCTTCTTGCACTTCGTGGTACAACATCCCTCCATTGCTCGCTCCCTCCATTTAACATGCTCACCACCACTACCTCCTAAACCTCACAAATCAAATCCACCGTCTGCATACGCAATTGAAGAACGAAGACATTGAAAACCCTAGAAAGCCATAATTCTTGGGAGCTTTTATAAATGCAGCGATTGTTCGGTGGGAGAGAAATAGAAGAAGAAGAAAAGAATGTAATAAGCCGCCTGCCACGTGGCATCGAACAGGGGATAGCTGAATAATTCGGGTCGAGTGGGGCTCGGGCCAAGTCGGGTTGATCCGGTTCGGTCCGGGTCAAATTGGACCAACTTGGATCGGATCTGTTGAATGGGCTTATAATAGTTTGGGCTCAACTTGTTGGAGATATCAATGGGAAGTTAAAAAGTTAGTTGCGTTGTTTGTGTTCGTTACCAGAGAAGAGCGGGTCACGGGGCGGGTGCAAATCGGGGCGAGTCGGATCAATTCGGGTATCCGGGACTTAATTCGGGTGTTTCCATTTCCGACGACGACCGGGGGAAAACGGCGGAATTTGCTACTGGTTTGGATTTTGGCGAGAGGGAAGGAAGGGAATGGAAAGAGAGTTTGAGTTCAATGATCGAAACCCCTACCTAAATTTGCTTAACTTGTTTCCTTGAAATTCTTTCTTCTGCGATTTGCTTTCAGTTTCAAACTCAAAACTTGCGTTTTGGGGTTTCTCAATTCAACGATGATCAGTGAAGATTAAGTACAGACATCAATGGTAGAAGAGAATGAGACAGACAGTACTCAAAAAAAAAAAGTTATGAGTTTTTTCAAATTTTTAGATTCAATTGAAAGTTACCAAATTCTATTAAATTTAATCAGAGAATCGAATTAGGAAAAGTTGCATCTTTTTAGTGTTTCAGAAATCTGGCAATCTCCATAATAGTATTGCAAAAGATGGTCATTAATTTATCTACCAACTTGTGTGCATCTTTGAAATTGAGAATTCATCGTAATCCAACAGTTTCTACAGTCAGAATCTGAACTTGTTTTGATGTTGTACTAGGCAAGGACTAAAGACAATGCAATACTAATGTCTTTGTCGGCTTGCAGATCGCGGGTCAACGCACATGAAGTAGAGAGTTAGAGAGCATTGTCTCGTATAGTCATGAAAGAATGATCAGTGTGTATCAACTAACAGTTTCTGATACAAATCTGCAGTTTCAGCTTCTGTTTGCAGTCAAATATCTTTCCATCCTTGATTATATTTTATTTCCTTGACACTCTGACACAATTCATTGCATGTCTTTGCTGGATCTAGACTAGAATGGGATATGATTAAATTAACACAATAAAGTAGTTTAGTGTTTAACCTCTGTAGGGCTATACCACAACAAAGGCACTGGAAGCGCCTGAAAAGTGGCTGATAGATCCAGTAATTGCCTTTGCAGCACCGAAATGTCTTACTCTGTATATTCCAGGAACTGCAGACCGTGGGATCCTCCATTCAATGGTTGCAAAGCTCTGAGGACTAAGTTTTGCAGGCCTTGACCACTTAAACCGCAGGCAGAAATCGTCATCGTCGTAGGCTGAATCCCAGGTCGTTTTGGCTCGGAGAATCTCAACCAGAGCAAACGTGCCCTCAGTCATCAGATCATTCCTCGGACAAGCAGACCAGAACGTAACAGAAACCACGTCTCCCGTTTTGAAGGTTGAATTTGAAGGCACATCTTCTTTAATGTCTCCAAAATCGACACCAAGACGAGTAGCGTCCACAACTACAGGTGCTAATAAACTGATTTGCTTATCAAGGAGGTCTGGGGGCTGCGGACCAGCATTCACAGGTTGTCCGCTGAGAAGAGCTGCAGCTAGTTTCTTGAACTCCTGAATATAGGCGCTAAGTGTGTGAGGTCCGTAAAGAGTGGAAGCTCCCTGACAATCATTACCATAGATATATCAGTGATAGACTGATACTTTATGAATATGAATGTGCCACTGCTTCATCTAATGCTAAGCTAGAAAATTAGAGATGCACATAATGGTTGAAAAAGGAAAATGAGAGTTAATGATCCAGACCTCGTATCTCTGAACTTGGTACTCCTCAAATGTGGTCACATATTGTGAGTAGGTATTAGTCAGTCCAGAAATGACAATGTGCACATTGTTGTTAAATTCTTTGCTACCTCCAGAAATAAGCAATGCCTTGACAGCATCTCGGAGACGCCTACCAGCCATGGTAGTAAATTCTGCAGGAAACAGGGTCGCCGTAAATTGGACATGCCCAGGGAAAAAATGAAATACTGAACAATACTGTATAGTGAGCGTCTGTAATGGAGTGGTGAAACACTTTCTGTAGCAAAGCAACAAGGTATCGTTATTCGCATCTAATTGATTGCCATTTGCTAAAATGTGTATGTTCTGAAGAGATTGTAGTACATATACATAAAAAATACAAAAGGAAAGGATTTTTTTTTCACCTCCAGGTACGTTAAGGATGACAAGTTGCCCTATTCGCAAGATTTGAACTGGAAGAATTGAGGGCTGCATGGAACATTCACTGGTTAGGAAAAATCTTGCGAATAGGCTGAATAGACAACTCTGAGGATTAAAAAAAATAATTATGTGAAAGGGAATCATGTTCTAAGTTCTGCAATTCACCACATAAAGCACATCAAGTGGTTTCTCAACACTTTGTCGTTCATTCTCTTAATTTTATCCTCTACTGTACTCTTTTTGTGCTTAACCTAGAACAAGTCTCAGTGTTCCTCCAACTTTTTTACCAAATTTTTAGCATTATCACTACTTCATAAAATTTCATACTCACCGCCCAGTCATATGGTAGCTTCATTTCACCAGTATCAAGCAGAATAGGTTTGGGTTGCTGACAATTTGTTTGTTCTTGGCTTGGCGTTCTAAGGAAGTTCCTAATCAATTTCCAGAAAGCATTACCCTGCAAAGATTCCAGAGACAATGATCACAAAATTTAGGAAGCCCAATTCATGAAACATAAGACATACGATAGAACCATTACTTGCCTGCTTATCTCCTTGCTTGAAATCGAAAGCTCCAGGGCCATCAGTTGTCCCTGCAGCAAAAGCAAAGCCCATAGCAGCAGGACATGTTTTCACCACCTTGTTATTTAGCGAGACCTCAATGTTTGAGAAATCCACATAAGCATGCTTGTATCCAACCTTTCCCTTCAGTTGCTCAGATGCTTTGTTGAATAGTTCAACAGCTTTCCTGAATTGTTTCTCTCCAATTATTCTCGTACTCTCAAATTCATCAGGATACCTGAAAAGTGGACAAGCAAAGCATTTTATCCTCTTAAGTACAAATTACAGCACTGATTAGGAAAACTACTTAAACAAGTACGATTTCGAAAAGAGATCAAGACAATGCATACCCTGGTCCCCGTCCATAGCAAAGTTCGTTCTTCCCATTGCAGGTACTGTGATTGAAATCACAAGGAAGTCCTGTGTCCGTACAAAATGCACCAAGAATATTTGGACTTACATCACCACAGTTTGATTGACAGAAAGCTGAAACAAATCGAGGCCTGTCGGTGTTAGCTTTCCTCGTGGCATTTCTGACACGTTTTGTAGTACTCCATAACCTAGACACAGGTTGTCCTTTTAAAGACCTGAATGAAGCAGCAAGTTCCATCAACTTGTCACCTGTTTCAAATAGACCAATCATCAGAAATTTCCATACTTTCTCTATCTTTTATGTGTATAATTGGGGTTTGTATCACATACATGAATCTGAGTTGACACTAGACATCAAATGGTAGGATTATATACAAATTTGAACCAGCTACACCGAAGTTGACACTAGACATTTGATTCCAGGGAAGAGAAAAAGTTCACTTACTATTCTCATTAACCTTCAAGGATGAGGATTTACCACCAGCTTGGTTATTGAAGAAATCCTCCATGAATCTTGCAGCAGCTCCTTTGTTATCACCACTTATCAATGAGTTTGTGCGACTCATAGAAGTTCCATGAGTCGCAAACCAGTTAAAGGAACCTTCAGGTCCCCATTCATCATCTACAAACTTAATGAGGGTCATTTCTTTGTCAACATCGTACTTATACTTGCTCCGCTCGTCCACAGGATTGTTGAGATAAGCACTTGGACTACGATTTACACCAGCATCCAAAAGCTCTCCTGCAAAACCATAGTTAAAGAAAAACTAATTTAACACTAACATAGACACAGAGTCACGAGATCTTGTTAGATTTATCTTAACTATGCCAGGGAAACAAACCAACCAAAATGTAGCAAAAAAAAGTATATTGATGATACAAGGTAACAACTTAAGGGAAATAAATTTCAATTATTTCCAAACCTTTGTTCACAAAAATGGATCCTGGCCGAAGATTTTCATGAGCCTGTATGATGCTTTGCTCAATACCATCAACAATGGCATCAAATGACTGGCGAACAAATCCAAGAGAAGTTACAATATACACAACATATTGGAGATAGCCTCCAGGCCCAGCATGGGTGTGTATGCCACTTATGGCAACATTCTGCTCCGTGTAAAGGCCCCCATACCTTGTGAGAGCACAAAACCGTCAAGTAGATGATCCACAGAGACAACATCGAAAGATCAAATGTAAAAGTGAAGTGAATTAGAGCAAGTAAAAGATTCTCTAATCCTAAACTATTTAAAATGTGATTTATAACAACTACAAATTAGACTCAAAAAGAATAAATCCTATTGAACAATATACAGAGTGATTATGACATTTACGGATGATTTTGTTCGTTTCTAGCAATCTAAATTTTGTACTTGTGCATCTTGAATACAAAACAACGAAAGTTGTCTGGTATCTACCTTGCTTTCAGTCTCTCCAATACTTTAACTGTAACGAGCTGGGAGGCCATGCAAGCATCAAGATTCACATATACTACTCTGTTCCCCTGAGGTTCAGCCACTACAAAGGAACGGGCTCGCAACCTGAAATGAACTCCAGATGCCACCTGATCAGCGTTTGCATATCCCATCATATTAACATCTGCAGCTGGTCCTGTTATGTCATAGCTTCCAAGGCCTATCAAGTAACTTGAAGCTGATACTGTTCTTTCAAACTTCTGCATTAAGAGTAGAACCAGGAAGAGCCAACTAGACGCATGTAACCTCTGCATCCAGCCATATGAACCGGAATGGAAGTCCATTTTCTTTTCTCTAATCCTTCAAGAAAAGATAATTTTTATGAACACATTCTTCAGAGTTGAAGCACACAGGAAAATTATTGGTTGACCAATCTGCTGTGTTAGAACTGAAACAAAATCAGAGCATTCTGAGATCGTGCTGTGGTAATGCAGGAAAATCTGAAGCTCACCTTCGTCTTACGAGTCAAAACTGTTAATATAATAGAAGTAGCAAATGCAATCGCATGATCTGATGATAAATTGTTATCTCAGTCCCCATAAATGAACAAACTAGCAAGCAAGCGAGTGAGACAAGAACATATCTTTCGAACATATTCACCCAACCCGTTAACAGAATGGCAATAAACGAAACTAAAATCTAGTGAATGCCAAGAGAGATCCAAGACAAGGAAGTTCCAAGTCACTTCGAGAACTCGCAAGATAAGTCCAGCTCATATAGACACACATTGACAAAGACGCAAAGAGAGATAGAGGAGAGGAATAATGTAGGAACTACCTGAAAATCGATTCCTGATCTCGGGGTCCAATGAAACATGGAAATGAAATGGTCATTTATATAGACACAAACATTAGAACACTTGGAACTGAGAAGTGAAGTAGGGCGCTTTAGTCAACAGAATTTTATGTAAGACAATGTTGTGTTCCAGTTTTGACACCATAATTTATTCCATTTACTTTAGTGACAGCACCGGCACGGGATTGCAATGAGGCAGTGCGTGTGAAGTATGAAACTGAGAAGGGCATAAGTGTAGACGCGTGGTCAGTGTGTGTGGTTGGTGAGGCCTTCAGTGAAGAGCCCTTTTGTGATCTAACAACTCCAAAGCACTAAAACTTAGCACCCATCGATCTTTACTTCGCGTACACACCATTGTTCCCCTTATTAAGTGCTTTGCTTCCTATAAATGGATCAACATGGAATCATATTGATTACCTTGTAGCCCACTTGCACTGTTTTGTTGAAATTGTCGTTCACTAGATGTTTAAGCATTTGGTTGAAATCCAATAATACGTCCAAAATGAGGCTATGTCCCAAGTCCAACAAGGTCCTACACAATATTTTAGTCTCTGCATGATCTGTAAAACCCGCAATAAAGTCACCGTTTTTATAGTTTAGCATCGATAAAGCCACCATTTTTATTGTTCACCCTTTTCAGTTCAGAGTCAGACTTTGGGCTTCACCATCTTCGATGTCACGTATCAGATACTCGAAAGAAACAAGCTTGCAGTGCAAAAAAGTTAAGATAGTTTTTCTTAAATAAATCCCAACTTCGGAGTAAACCACGAGTACCCTACCTGTAGCTTCTGTTCAATGCCTTGCTCCTTCTCTATAGCTTCTTTGAGCGTAGTCTTCCTACTCGATAAATCTCACTTCCTGGGATTCGACTCTTTTCATTGGCTCTGACGACCGGGAACTCAAAAATGCATTCAATCGAAAACCCAATGCTGGATTCTGCATTTGCTTCTCAAATTTCTTGGCATTTAAGAGAACTGTTAAAACAGTGGCATTGCAGAAAAGATTTACAGGAAGACAATAGGGATAGCTACGCTTAATAAACATATAGATCTAATGGTTTTTGAATGAAAATTCGAAACTGGGCTTAATTCATTTCAATGTAATCCTTATGATCTAAGTGAGAATGAATCGCCCTTGTTTGCTCTCTCTCTCTCTCTCTCTTCTTTTCTTCTGTGAGGATTTCTTTAATGGTAGATCTCTAGATCTTCTTTCATTACCTTGTCGATTTTTTATCCTCACGGCCCTCCAACATCGCCTACGCCTACGCCAACTCAAGAGTACTTTGGCCCGAAAATATCTCCAGTGTGTAGGTCCCACTTTGGCACACATCAACCTCTGACTGTACCGACTCCCCTCAAATCCTTCCAACCATCTATTTAGGATCAGGTCCCGTACCGACTTGCATTGTTTCGTTGAAAATTGAAATCGCCGTTCAATTGATGTTGCAGCGTTTGTTGGAATAAAAAAAAACCGCTTCTGCTGGCTTACGTCATGATTATAGTTTTGGGTCCTGTAGGTCCCAAACTTGCAGGAAGGCAAATCGTGTTATGTATGCAAGAGTTCTTTTGTTTTTTTGTTTTTATTGAAAAAAGGGATCAAATATTCTCTTTTTTTTAGATAATCAAATATTCACTTCAAATCTACCATTACAAGAATTTTAACAAACATGTCAAATCTGCTCCTCCCCCCAGTCCCCAATTCCTCCTCCGGTTCCTGAGCTCCTCATTACCAGGTCACTCCTCCAGTTGTTGAGCTCGTTATTAGCAGGTTGCTTCCGCTCATCGTTGCCAAGCCACTCATCCAACTCCTTGGGTTGGCTATTTTCAGGTTGCTGCTCCGGTTCCCTGAGCTCGTCATTACTAGTAGGGACATTTTTACGGGATTGCAATCGAATGCATCAAGAAGTATACTGCTATTCGAACATCGCCCCAGCAGGCACACAACTCCTCCAAAGGGCCATTGCCAGTTTATCTAAAACGCTCTCAAGTCGATAATGAAGACAAGCACGTTGACTATAGCAGGAAGAAAGCTATATCCGAACATGTTCAGATACAGTGGTCAATGGCAGGAAAGGACGCCAACATGTTAACAGTACTCTGGACAATGGAAACTACATTGTGCAAATACTAAACCGAACAAGGGTAAGTGGAGAAGCTAAAATTGTTTTCAGATCCAGAGCAAGCTTATAATGCACAATATACACGAGACAGTCAAATTTTCAAAATCCAAATTTCAGGATAAGCCATAAATGTTCTTACAGGTGGTCGTAAAATTCCTACAAAATTCCTCAGTACAAAATCTAAACCCTTGACTACTACTGAGTTAAGATTGCAATTTCTCATCCCCAAATCGAACATCAGCATCAATACCACGAGTTGACCAAGAGCCATCCCACTGCAAAAGAACATCATAGAATGTTATGTGTTTTCACAATGCCTTGCTGCCCTATTAACAAGTATATGCAAGTGTTGGCATCAGGCCAGGCTCAGGTTCAAGCCTTAGTCTGGTCAACTTGATTTGACCCACTGACTTTCGTAATATGTCTGGGCAAGACTAATTCGCCTTTGATTGATCAGGCTCAAAAGATTGTGAAAACCAAATCCTACACGCCCTAAATATACGAGGACAAGTTTGATCATGCATGAGTATACAAGCCCAAACCCAATCAAACAAGACCAAGGAGGAAGGCAAGCCAATTTCCCATCCCTAATCATTAGTCAATCTCAAGAATCAGAAAGAAAGCAAGTTCCTAGTAGCCAACTCACAAGCGAACACCAGGAAGGAAATTCTTAAGCAGGTTTTGGACAAGTATACCTTTCACCAATGCTAACGCCCACAGTATCATATCTAGCTTAATCACTACGACATAATCACAACAACGACAGATTAGATTAGGTTCAAGTTTCTGTTGCTCAAACCTAGTTCAATTCTTCATGTCATAATAATGAACACCAAGAGATACGCATATCTAACATCACACATAATACCCTAACTTAAATAAGCAACGAAAGAAAAAAAAAACCTTAATTATACCTTAAATGTTGCTGGGATACATAAAGACTCTAACTTTAGCTCCCTGTAGCAAAAATAAACAAACCCTAATCAGAAAATTAAGAATAGAAACCATATTCAAATCAAAGAGAATAAGATTAACCAGATTACCATGGATTTTGGAGGTAGATTAGACTTGAACTTGGCACGAACAACACCACTGTTACCATGAGGCCTAGTGACTTTACCCCAAATGCAGCGATAGTGGGTACCATTCTTCTTCACCTTTGCCTTATAAATATACGCCATTCGCTTACCACAGTACCAAGCCACCTCCTCTTTGGTGTTAACACCCTCGATCTGTATCAACGACGTGTTTGGATACTGATTCGACTTGGACCTAACAATCCAAACAAACCCAAATCACGAAACTCCCAAAACAAACGAGCAAACACTTAATTAAATTGAAAACCCAAGTAAGGATTCGATCTTTCAATCTACCTCTTGTATCCTAGAACAGTTCCTCTGACATAGAGCCTGCCGAGAGAAAAATGACATGAACCAAAATGAACCCAGAGTTCTTTTATCAGAAGAATCAAAGTTTTACAAAAGAGAAAAGGAAAATAGAATTGAACCTGACACGCTCTCCTTGGCGGCCTTTCACCATTTTCAGTTCCTGTGTAGAGAAAGCTCCGTGTTACGCCGGTGAAAAGCCCTAGCCCCAATCATGCGCTTATATATAGTAAGAGCAGTAATCGGGCGCGAACGGTATCGTCTAAAGTTTGTTGATCTTGGTTTGGAAAAACCGTTATGATTGAAACACGTGGATGTGAGGTTCTTGTCATCGGGGCACAATGATTGTACTAAAACTGCGTTGACCGGTAAGTGTATTTGATTTGACAAATGAGTTCATCAAACTATCAGAGATTGTACAATTTGGTACTTAACATTCCAAAAAAACTTTATTAAAATTGTTGTTTTTTAATATAATTTAATAATTTTCAATCATTATTTTTAAATAAATATTATTAGTTTAAAATTTTTAATTTTACAAATTATATAACAAATTCATTGTCTAAACAAAATATTAACTTTCAATTAAAATGAATCCATTCAATCATTTAAGAATATTTTATAAATTTAAATAAATTTTAATTAAATACTTTTAAATAGATTCATGCTCATAAGTAAGGATGATAATAAGTCGGACCAGATTCGGCCCCGTCAGAAGATCCGATCAGGCCGAAGCTACTAACTTAACCTAGTTTTGTTTTATTTTAAATTAAAAATAAAAAACTCATTTTTATTTTTACAATTGTCAAGTTCAAGGTTTCATTAACCTCAGTCTAACTGATTAATCTTATGATGGATCGAGCCGGGACTTAAATGTCATCTCTTATAACTTATTTCCATTTCATGTATTGTTAAAGTATTATATAAAAATTTTATTTTTGAGAAAAATAATATCACTAATTTTTTTCAAATATGATTTCTCATTTATATAAATTTATTAACATAATTATTGAAGATTTAAAAATTATAAAATATTGTGACATTTAATATATCAAAGAAATATTACCTACATTAATATTTTATTTATGTAAATAATAGAATTTATGAAGATTGATATTTAAAGAACTTATATGATATTAAAAATGTCACGTAGCCTTTCAAATATCTTTTTTTATTTGACATATTCAAAATTTAAAAGTTTGAATACTTAATTAAAATTTTTCGAATATTAGATATTAAAACTTTAATAATTTTTAATTTATTATCTCTTGAAATAAAAGAAGTGCTAATTTAAATGAATTGAAAATGCTATTAACACTTATCATCATCACACCCAATCCGAAGTCCGGCAATAAAACGAGGTATGAAAATGCTATTAGCACTATTTACTTTAAATATTTGATTAATGAATTTATCAAAAAATAATATCAATATTGGGAATATAATTTAATTAAAATTAAATATAGCAAATTTCTTATATATTACTCTATAAATCACTTGATTCATGATTATGTTATAGTAATGACGTTGATGTTATTCCTTGCCAGCTAAGAAAAGTCACAGTTTAAATTGCATTGATCTGATGGTAGAAATGGAGGAGAAATCCATTCAAAGAAGACGATGGAGGAGCCACTACTCTCAGGTACACACATACACACACTCTTCCTATAGAATTCCATAAATTGAAATAGGGTTTTTTATTTGAAGCACAAGTATATGATTGCTTCTTCTTTTGAGAAATGAAGGGAAAGAGACTGACTCTGGTGATAAAGGAAGCAGCACTCAATGGAGCTCTTACCAGTACTTGGGTCGAACCGGGTCGGTTATTCCAACGGAAACTGATGTTAGCGTGGAGGAGATACGGTCGGCTAAAGCGGCGTCCGATTACTACCCACCGTCGCTCCACGCTGCCTTGCTCAGCCCGCCCGAGCCCGATCCTGATCCTAATGGTTAGCAATTGGTTTTTTGTTTCTGGTTAATGGGAGTTTGGTTTAGTTGTTTAAAGTTACTACCTTTGAGTTAAAACATCACTCTGTTTTTGGCAGAGCAAGCGATCGTGTATCAAGGTGGGTATGGAGGAGGTTATGGTGGAACTGCTAATGAATTTCAGAAGTAAGAACGAATTTCTTGTTCTCTTTTTTGGGTGATATGATAGTAGTAATTTACTGGAATTTGCAGAGTGAAGTTCTTGATTACTTTATGGGTAATTGTGTACCTGTAACAGAGAGAGATAGAGAGACAGACAGCTTAATATAAGAGAAAGCAAAGTCTTTGGGTGAACGAGTAGCTGGTTTTGTTGCAAATTGTATAATTAGTTGTTGTTGATCTTATCTCTTTGTGTTTATGGATTTACTTTTTGTTGATTCTGAATATCTAGGAATAGATGGTTGATTGATCTGAAAAAGGACAAATAGAATGTATTGGTACTTGTTTCTTGCAGAAATGTGACTGCTGTAGTGAGGACATAAATTGCTGTTTAATTTTGCTTGCAAGTCTAATTCTACAACTTTAAGCTGATATTTATTGAAGTTAATTATGTTTTCATCCCATTGGAAACACTTTTCTCAAGCAAATCTTACAAACAGGCAAAACTTGGATGAGGTAGAGATACGAGAATTGCTCATTGACCATGTTGGTCATAGGTGCTGTTGGGGAAGTCGTCCAGCTCGGACCTGGAAGATCCATGCTGTGGAAGATTGTAATGTATATGTGGGAACTCTAGAGACTTTTATTGAGGAGAGGGATGTGATAAGAGTAACAGAGCCATATCTCAGTGGACCCATTGATGGAAAAGATAAGGGCCCTGAACTTGGTGTCTGGGAATTGGATCTGAGGTCTCAATTTCCTAATCTGTTTACACCTCAGAAGGAAACGCGCGCCAAAATTCCTCACTCTGAAGTACTTGAGAAATGCTCAGGTAATGAGTAATGGAGCATCTATTGTTTCTACGAGAATTCATTCATTCCTTGGTTAGTGGTGTTAACGTCAGTTTCCATTGTTCATTGCATTTCTTGTCATACCAACGTCTTTTTGCCACTCTTTGGATGGATAACCAATATTTAACCATAGCTTTCATTCTTGTTTGTCCGCCACTGCATTAATTGTTGGCCTCGATTACTCAGCATCAATGGCACAGTTGATGACTGGTTTCTAACACAAGTGTAGGGAAGGTTTACAGATTGTGGGGGAAGGGGAGATATTGTGTGTGCTACATGTAATGCTAAGGAAGAACCCGGATTCTACAAGGAGAATCGGATGTATGACTGCCCTGTATGCTATGGAAGGGGTTTGATTGCTCATAGAGATGGATCAGACACAATGTAAGCTTTATTTTATCATTCCCACAAAGACATGTTTTTATTTTTGTGACTCAATTTCAAGTTTGTTTAGCGACATCTTCTACAAGGAGAATCGCATGTGTTTTGCCAAGATTTATCAAACTGCTATCCTTTAAATTCGTCAGACGACAACTATATTGTTGTAGTGGCAAAATAATTAGATACTAAAGTTGTATCTGTTGACAGTTTCACTTATCAGCATCATATATTTATTTCTCAATAGATGCAAACCATGCAATGGGAAGGGAAAGATTCCTTGTGCAGCTTGTGGATCTCGTGGCCTAATAAAATGCCAGAAATGCCATGGAAGTGGCTCTCTTATGTTGCGCAGTATTGCTATAGTTAGATGGTACGTATGGTAGCATTCGATGATATTCTACAAATGCGTGACTTTTACTTCCCTGAGATAATTTTCTGCTGATAGTTCGGCTTTAGCTGTTGATTTATTATTTGATATATGAAAATGTTAGTAAGCGTTTGAAATATACTACCATTGCTATTGTTGGTAGACTGGCATTATGTTCTAATTCAGAAATATATCAGTGAACAGCCTTATCAGCAGTGTATGGCTGAATAGACACTCAAATATTGGAAATCCATAGAAATAATTGCATTATATTTCTCGTTCAATTCATTTTGATTGATAATGTTCTCTAGAATTGTAGAAAATGTTTCATAGTATTTGCACTCATAGTACAGCATTCTCAGAATTTACCTATTTTCGTCTTTGTTAGTTTCCATGGTAAGGTAAATGAAGAGTTCCTTTAAGACCAGCGTGAGAGAGATCCAGGTCCTTTAGTTACTTTGACACTTGAGTAATTGATCCTAATTATGCACTTTTCACTGTTTTCCCATCTGTCATGCTATTAAATTGGTAATTTGGTGCAATAGGAGGACGCTTGCAACTCGCAAAGTTAGCGCAACGAGTGGAGCAGCATCAGTTCCAGACGAGGTTTTCCATAGAGCCAAAGGAGTCCAATTATACAACACTCAAGCACATCAATGTAACCCAGCCTTTTTCGCCGATTCGTTCTTTCTTAACAAATTCTCGTCAGAAGTTATTGCAGAGAGAGCTCCTGTGCCTGCCACTGCAAGGGTCATCTGCGAGAGGCATACTATCTCGGTTGTGCCAGTCACACGAATTACCATGACGCATCGTCGTCGTTCGTTCAGCTTCTATATTATTGGTATCAGCAAGGAAGTGTACTTAAAGGACTACTACCCTTCTAGATTTTGTTGGGGTCTATGTCCTTGCATGGAATGGCTGAAGATGTAATCCACACCCTTCATCTGCTCCATCTCTTCCCCTTCCAATCTTGCAACAATAATTGAAGACTGTCTAAGTCTTAGAGAGAGTCCTTCTCAAACAATTTTCTGGTCTACTGTGAAATAACGTGTGATACTTTGTAATCCTGCCCTTGTACCCTTTTCACCATCTGTTGCAGTGACTAAAAGCAGCCTATGTTTCTGGGCATTGCTTGTAAAAATCTTCTTCTCAAGTAAAAGCTTTTATGGCATTGAATGATGATATTTTCTCTTATATATGTAGAATTTACAGACGTTATCTTTCGAGCGGTAGAATTCATAGTTGTTATCTTTTATTTTTTTTCTTTTTTTTTTTAGTTTCTCACGAGATATCTTAAGAGGATTTCAACTATAGGAAGACACCTTTAAGTCATCCACATCCAAACTAATCTCCGCTTGAGTTAGGTAGGTTTCTTGCGGGAGGCAAAGTTCTAATCTCAAGTTTTAAACAGCTGCATATATGAGGGCAGATTAAACCCGCGACCTCCTTAATTCAGGGGAGCCCCTTACTAACTTACCTAGGTGCCTATCAGATAAATTGTTGAATGTGACGATAACACTATGTAATGTCGGCCCCACATTGTTCAGAACACTGTAAAGATTGGGAGCAGATCTGATGTTCCAAACCATCCATTGTTATGATGGATGGTTAGGATTTATTCAGGCACAGGGAACACAATAGAACGAGAACAATAAATCTGAAGGTGTAAAGATTTTTATCGGACTCTAGCATCAATTGATGAATCTTTTGGTTGGTATCAGTTGGTAATTAAAAGATCAGTCAAATATTAGCTAGAATTATTAATTAAAAAAAGGATTAAATTGAAAAAACTTAAGATTTCTCTTATTTAAAATAATAATTACTTATAAGTAAAAAAGGATATAATAAAATTATTTATTTAATAAATAATAAGAATATAAATAAGAATATATTAAATAAAATTTTTATGTCATTGTAATTATACAAAGTGATTATAAATTACATAGCTAAATATATTAATTTAATATAATCATATTAAATATTTTTAAAATTTATGTATTTTTCAATAAAAATATAAATATATATACTTTTAATATATAAAAATGAAAAATATTATAATAACTTTTACACAACTTTTGAAGATCAAAAAGAAATGTCAAAAGATTTTAAATGCCGTGATCTTTTTACACAAAACTTGAACAAAACGATGCTGCAGTCATTGTCAATTCAAAGAGTTAAAAAGATAGATAAAGCAGATTGTGGATAACATCATGATACATGACAACTAAGTCACTAACACCCAAAAACATTTTTCAAAAAGCAAAGATCTTTGATCCAAAGCATCAAACTTTCAGACAATTTATCAAAGCAAAAGAGAAAGAGGAGTACTCTAAAGACTAAACCCTAATTACCATCTTCCTAAATAAGGAGACAAGATTTCAGTTTTGCCATGGTGGACTGTTTAGTTATTTAAATGGGTCTATGAAGTTCATAAAGACTCTCATGCAAGTATTCAGAAGTCATCTCCTGCATCCCAACTATCGATCTAAGATTTTAATTTTAAAAATAATAATTCGCCCATGTGATAAAGGTCCATCCTTGGACCTTCATTAACATTGTCTATGTTAAGAAAAGATTTCTTGCTTCATCCTTACTTGTTAGGAAACTCTACAAAGATGTTTTGTTTTTTGTTTGTTTTGCTTTTGCTTTTGCAAGCAAGGAGATGAATGAAGAACAGTGCTCTAGAAATGTGATTGCCAATGTCTCGAATTAGCCCATTCAAGTTCTGGGAGGCGGTTTGCACTGAACATGGCATTGGCACGGCAGGAATGTACCAAAGTTGCTCTGATATTCAGCTTGATATGTTCCAAGAGCTGTCCTGATGGACCTTGAATTTGGTACAGTGGATTCTATCAGGACAAGTACCTATTTTCAGATTTTTAGACCTGACAGACAAGCCGGAGCTGGGAAATAACTGCGCTGATTGGCATTACACTGATGGTGCCGAGTTGATTGATGTTGTTCGCAAAGAAGCTGAGGGCTGTGATTGCTTGCAAACTACAGCGTTTAAGGTGTCTTTGATTAACATTGAAGCTATCTCTAACACAAACACAATCTGGCTCTTCATCCTGTCTTTCATGGAGGACTAACGCGCGTACCGTACACACGAGCCAATATCATCTCTGTTACTGTTTTCCTGCACGGTGAGCACTTGCTTATGTCCTGATGTTCTTATTGTTAGAAAAAGATAGTAGCTTTTGCTATTAAATGAAACATTGGCATCTATAGAAGGACTAGGAAGAGCAGAAATAATACTTAAAAGGAAAGGTTAGCTGCAAAATGCATAAACCATAAGAATGTACATAAGCAAACATATATACCATTCCGTAGGAGAAGGGAAGAATCAGAAGATTCATAAAAGCCATTCAGGTAGAGAAATCTGGCTTCATATACGGAATTTTATCAAGTGTTAATTACTCTAAGAATTCATCAGAAGAGGGTGCTAATCCTTCCACATTCCATATCCTAACTTCAAAGTCGAAAATCTCAATCATTCAATGATGTAGACAATATGCAACAGAAACTAAATTTGGACAATTGATGGTCGGTTACAGCACAACAACAAAACCTGCGAATACAAATACAAAAAGAGGATGAATTTACAACATGAAACATCCAACACAAAGCAATCCTTACATATCTACTGCTTCCCATCTTCAGCGACTTTATCAACAACCACTTTGACTTTCTTGTACTCAAAATCCTCCGAGAACTCCTCTGGCACCACCACCACCGGGCGTCTATTGCCAAAGATGGTCCAGAAATACAACACAATGAATGCTCCCAGTGCTCCACAAGTAGTACCAAAAATCATAGCAGCAAGCACTCTCAACAGACAATAACCTCTCTTCTGAGTTACCAAAGACTTCTCATTTTTAACAAATGCCCGAGGATCCAGTGGCTCAGAGTGCATCCACTGTGGAATACTCCGCAGACTCAAGTTCCATGAGTAGATGGAACATGTACCAGAAGAATTTCCATTTAATGAGCTCAAGCCTACAAACACTTCATCATCATTCCACATTCTTGACAGGTCAATAGGGTACGAGAGCATTGGTTCAATTGGCTTTACTCCACCAGATTGACTCAATCTGACCTCTAATCTCTTCGTACTAGCTTCATAATCTATCCAAGAATGCAATCTCGTTCTGTTCTCAAATATTGCAAAAACAGATGAAGCATTTCTCACTTTGGCTGACACAAAACCACCCAAATCAATTCCCACATGATTCTCCATCAATTCTCTATGTCTGACATCCTTAAATGAACCAAATTCAAAAGAGAATCTTAAAATCACTCTTCTTTGTTTCCAATGGACCATTATCAAATGCACTGGCATTAAAAGCACTAGGAACCATAATAAAATCCAACCCATATCCATCATCTGGGGACATAAAAAAACAAGAAGTACATGGACAAAGAAACCATCTTTCCAGGATTACCTTCGACAAGCTTGATTAGTCTCCTGTACAAGACTCTTCCTCTGCTGAAACTCACCGAGTGAGCTAGCTGAATCGATGAACCATCATCAACAGTCTTGGCATCACCATACAATGCAATGTTGGACTTAAGTTTTGATGTTTACAGAAACTTTGGAAACAAAATGAGAGATTTGGGTCTGCAGTGATGAAATTGAAGTGGAAAATTTGAAAAGTTATTGAAACGAAGTAGATGAAAGTGAGGAACTTGGCCACTGATGAACTGGGTTTTTCCAACTGAATATGGGTTTACTTTCTTTGAAAGCTTTGAAATTCTACGGCTTGTGAGATGAACCCATTTCTTTCTGTGACCGCATAAAGCATAGAAGCAAAGTAAAGAAAAATGGTGGACGCAAACTTATGAACAGGGTCAACGCAAACAATCCAAGCTCAAGCTACCGATTTTCTATTTCTCATTTTCAACACCACATGGAAAAGCCGACAGAAAAGGACTGACCAAAAACAAAAAACCCAGATGACTTACCCAGAATTTGGAAAAGCTACCATTTTTCTATTTCCCATTTTCAACACCACATGGAAAAACCGACAGAAAAGGACAGACCCAAAAAAAACCCAGATGACTTACCCAGAATCTG
>JANVCL010000005.1:168737-189493 GCA_026546855.1 Erythroxylum incrassatum | reverse complement strand
TTGAGTATTATTAGACTTCTTTAGATCTTGTGTATCGATAAAATTGTATATATATATATACGACACTTCATTCCCATGCAAATACAGGAAAGCTCATATATTTATTATCATCATCATCACACTTAGTTTGAAGTCCTGCAATAAAGTAGGATCTGAAAAGATCTGATAGTACGCAGTCTTATTCCTACATAGTAAAGAGGTTGTTTCCGGTAAACCTACATGCAGATGTAACAATAAAATAGTGACGCAGGTTAAAGAGTAAATAAGTAAAAGTTATTAATAATTAGTTTTATTAAATAAAAATTTCATAAAGTGATATTTTAAATTATTATTATGCAAAAACCATTCTTTAAACTTCAAAATTTTCCTAATTAAAAATCTTTTAATTAACTCATAAAAGAATAAAAAATACCAATAAATTAAATTCCAAAAAAAGTAACACTAAATATATTTTTATTTTACACCAATAGGAATTTATCATTTTATCAATAATTACATAAAAATATTATTATTTAATAGTTTAATATTGTTACTATGGTAGTCTAAGAGTCTATCTCTTCTTGCCAAAGCAAATTAGGTTTTCTTCTATATCAAGTTGTTAACATTGCTTTTCTTTCTAATATAGATTATATTTGAAGGGTCAAATTATTAATATTTTAAGGATATTGTTTGATTGTATTTTTTATTTCGATTTTTCGAATAATTAATATTTAATTAAGTTTTTTATTTCTAACTTAAAATTTTATAAAAATTATTTTTGTTATTAATATCATTTATTAATAAAAATAAATTATAATTAATTAATTATTCAATTTACTTTTTAATTTTAAATAAATATTATTGTAATTATTTTTTTAATAGTTGATATTTATTTAAGAAATAAAGATTTTTTAAATATAATGAATTCATGCCTAAATAATAACATTAATTTTAGGAAATAAAAATATATATTAGTAACTAAAATTATTATATATATATTTAAAATTTTAACTATTTAATTATTCACTCTAATAAAATATATTTAATAATTATTATTTATTAATACAATTTATATATCTTAAAATACAATTTAATTATTTAATAAATTTATCTCTACTTTTATTTAGAACTTAACTATTATTAATTGTAAAAATATAATTATATTGGTATTAACAATTAAACGAAAAATTTTATTTAAATAAACAATAAATCAAAATCTTAAAAATTACTTTAAAATCATACAATAATTTTTATTTCATAATTAAAATTTTAAAAGTTATTTTATAGTTTTATAAAATTCAAAAGATTATTTTAAAATTTTTTAATTTTATTGTAAACGGTATTACCAGTCAAAATACATATATATATCAACTCCTTTGCAACTTTGTTAGATATGCGTGAAATGATAGAGTCAAGATCTCTTGTCTAATATTACGATGTTTTATTGTGTCCAATAAATTTCAGTCGTTTATTTATGTGAGTTCCATGCGGGACCTGCGTGAAATCGGCAAAATAAATGACTGAAATTTAATGAGACAGAATAAGACAGAGTAAAACTGGACAGAAGATCTGGTATGGGAATAATATGCTAAGGTTGCATGCAAGTTTGTTAATGACATGGAGGAAGATCCCAAGCTGGATAGAAAACGAGTACTCGCCATGCAACTTCTACGTAAGTCTCAAGAATTAAAAGTTATGGATCAAACTGCCGATCCAGCTAGCGATCCTAACAAGTTGACTAAGATTATATTAAACGTTCTTTGAATCCCTTTTGATTTCTATATAAATAAGTGCTCTTCTCTTTTCAGCATATTCATCCTCTTTCCTTCTCTGCTCCTCGACATGTCTCGTCTTCTGTTACTGTTGTTAGCTTTTGCTTTACTGCTTATATGTTCATCCATGGCTTCCGCTGCAATTGTGGAGCACACTTTAGTAGTAATTGACTTGTGATCTCTCTACTTCCATTGTTAATCTGTAACTTGGTTCTTGAGGAATCTGTACTCGTAGCATTCAATCTGTAGAAGGTGGCATGCACAGGATTTTTCATATAATGGAAGAAAAGATCAGGATCATTAATATTTTTTGTTTCAGAACCTAGAAGATGAAATTGCAGGCTTGAATCTGACTACTATGAATGTTTCAGGTGAAAAATCTGACCGTCCAGCAACTTTGCACAAGGCAGGTGGTAATTGCAGTAAATGGAAGTGTTCCAGGTCCAGCATTAGTTGTTCGTGAGGGTGATACTATGATCGTTCATGTCATTAACAAGTCATCCTATAACATGACCATTCACTGGTAAATCCTGAAAAAACAGAACCCTCAGCTGATTTTTCTTTACATAGAACTACCACGAGTTTAGTTTAATGTATTAAATGAGTGTTATGCAATTTAACTTTTCTTAAAAAGTTGAATCATGTTTTTTTTTTATCACTTTAAAATGTTAAAAATATCTTTTTATTGTTATAAAATGTTATATATTGCATGTTGAATAAGGTGTAAAAGTAGCAATAAAAATAGCTATAAAAACTTATTTAAACTTTTTGTAAATAAACTGTTTTTTATTAATGTCTAATTAAAGACTATGTTATTGTCTATTCGGTTTAAATTGATCTATAATTATGATACACGATTAGAGTTGAGGTTGTTAGAGTATCTCGTATTGAGTGAACATGAAATGTTAAAGAGTTTATAAATAATAAGGGTCAATTATCTAAATGATTAATTCTAGTTAATAGTTGACCTAATTCTAATATAATATTAGAGCTGATGGTTTGATCCAATTACCACTTCATTTATTTCAAGTGACAATTGAATATTCAATTTCAGCTGCACTTGAGGAAAAGTATTAAAGTATTCTATATCGACTAAGTATGAAAATGTTAAAGGATTTATAAATAATAAAGGTTAACTATCCAAATTACTAGTTCCAGTCATTTTGATAATAGTTAACCCAAACTCAATTTTAACAGAGTTCATATCGATCCAACCTAAGTCAACAAACAAAAGTCTGGCCGTTTAAGACCTTAATCCTATGTTTTTTCAGGCATGGAATCTTTCAGCTCCTAAGTGCCTGGGCAGATGGACCAAGTATGGTAACTCAGTGTCCGATTCAACCAGGACAAAACTATACCTACAGGTTCAACGTTATCGATCAAGAGGGTACTCTCTGGTGGCATGCTCATGTCTCTGTGCACCGAACAACCGTCCATGGAGCTCTCATTATCCGTCCAAAATCCGGCAACAAATACCCTTTTCCCCCACCTGACAGAGAAGTTCCCATCATATTGGGTACGTATCATTTGGCTCGGTCTTTTCTCTCTTGACGATTAATGGACTTATGGGACTAATGATGTTGCAGGAGAGTGGTGGAAGTCCAGTGTTTTTGACCTGGAGAGCCAGTCACTTGCCAGGGGCGGTGCTCCACATGTTTCCGATGCCTACACCATTAATGGACTGCCTGGAGATCTCTACAATTGCTCAAGAGGTACATACAAGCTTCAAGTGCGACAAGGAAAAACCTATCTTCTTCGCATCATTAATAGTGCAGTCAATAATCAACTCTTCTTCAGAATCGCCAACCACAGTCAGAGAGTTGTAGCCGTTGATGGTTCTTATACAACACCTTACGATACCGACGTTGTGGTCACCGGCCCTGGCCAGACAGTCGACGTTCTTCTCACCGCTAACCAGTCAGCGAGATCTTATTACATGGCGGCGAGCCCCTACGTAACCAAAGTTGGCGCAGCTTTCTATAATACGACCACAAGGGCAGTCCTATTTTATGATGATTCGTCCGCAAATTCACCGATAATGCCTCAAATGCCACCACCCAATGACACCCCAACAGCCCACAAGTTCTACAGTAACATCACAGCTCTCGCCGGAGGTCCTCACTGGGTCCCGGTTCCGACAAAGATCGACGAACACATGTTTATCACCGTTAACCTCGGACTGTCTGCTTGTGACGTGAATACCACTTGTCAGGGTCCATTGGGGCAAAGATTCTCTGCTAGTATGAACAACCAGTCATTTCAGCTTCCGACAACCTTGTCTATGTTGCAAGCTTTTTTCTCCAACGTTAATGGAGTTTACACCACCGATTTCCCTGATAATCCTCCTCTTCAATTTGATTACATTAACTCAAGTCTCAGCTTGAATACATCCCTCCTTTTTGCTCCCAAATCAACAAGCGTAAAGGTGCTGAAGTACAACGCTACGGTGGAGATTGTTCTGCAGAACTCTGCGCTGATTACCACTGAGAATCACCCCATGCACCTTCATGGATTCAATTTCCATGTTCTGGCTCAAGGGTTCGGAAACTATGATCCTGTCAATGGTCCTAAAAAGTTTAATCTTGTGAATCCGCAGGTTCGCAACACCATTGGTGTGCCTGTGGGAGGTTGGGCAGTCATTAGATTCAGAGCAAACAACCCAGGTAATGCATGTTTTCCAACATTAATTTGCTTCTCTCTTTATCAGATTATATAATTCCAGGACTTGGAATTGCAGGTGTTTGGACATTTCATTGTCATCTAGATGTGCACATGCCCTGGGGGCTAGGAATGGCTTTTGTTGTTCAAAATGGAGCAACACCGTCGTCTATTCTTCCTCCTCCACCCGTTGATTTGCCTCGATGTTAGAACTTTAATCTGCACTGCTTGTTCTTTCATTGGAATGATCACGTTGGTTAGTAAGATTGGTCTGAAGTTGTTAGGTTTATAGTCATGTTTTTAGTTATAACAATAAATCAACTAAGAGCACATATCTCATGATACTGTAACGTTTTGTGATTGTATTGCTTCTTTTACTAGAAGAATCATAACAACCCTTTCATTGAATCAAGAACAAGAGTAGTGTTTATAGTAAAGAACGCAGAAAAAAAAGGTGACTAAAACATGGAACATCATCACTGTTACAATCTCATGTTCAACATGCAGGCCAAGATCAAAGATAAAGTAATAGCCATCAAGAACAATCTGAATTATAGACGCAAAACTAAATAAACATGTCCAGAAACATAAGAATGTGCATTTGTTGATTCATTATGAAAAGATAGAGACCTGCAAGCACTAGTCACTCCAATGGAGGCTAAATAAGGCGACATACATTGGTTGATCAATAGCATCATTGACTTGGTTCTTCTCTGTTCTGTTAAGACGCCATTTTGAAGTTGCAGGTGGCATGATCCCCTATCAACACCCACCCCCTTTCAAACGTATAGAATTTTACAAGCCGATTGACACTAGATCAATGGGAAATGGTAAAGGACCAATGAACAAGTATTGATAAAAATGTTTGTTTAATTACTCTGGTTCATGTCATGCCAATTCAGGATTTCATTGGTGAGAAAATTGGTTAATTGGTGCATTCTAACACACCCAATCACCAATGAAAATGTTTATATACAATGGAAGAAGAAAATATCAATCCTAAACTTAGTATTCTCAGGAGAACTATGTGTTTACATCGCAAGTCACAGCAACAATTTCGTTGAGATATAGGTCTACCAAACTGTCTTTGCCAAAGAGGTTTAATACTACAGTTGCCTGCAAGAATAGCACTCAACATGTAACAATATACAATGGATATAAAAACAGGAAAGAAACATTTTCGATGTTAAGATACTCCTTTTCGAGCTTTCCTACACAGTATTAAGTTCATTTAGAAGACAAAGGGTGTACCTTTCCAGTTTTACGGTCTACTTTTTTAAGGTTCCCGACGAATTCTGCAAATGTCCCAGACACAACCCGGACAATGGAACCTGGTTTCCAGAGTTTCTTGTCTGTTACTTTACCATTTACAAGAGTTCCTGTCTTTCTGGATCTCCCTTTACGTGTCAAATCTCTGAGAGATTTGACAACATCATCGCCATCTAATTTCAAATCCTCTCCTTGCTGTTTTTCTACAAAAGCTTGGTCAAAATTTTCTTGTTCTTCTTTAGCTTGCTTGAAGATTGCCTCCATATCATCGGCAGATACTGGCCTAGGCCTATTAATCTGTCTTTTCCTGCACATGCATACTAAAAGTTGCTTAAACCTCATCAAGAAGCCCGTTGAAACTATCAATCCTCCTACTGATCATACCCATATATAGATAGCATGAGATTAGAAAACACATGGAAGTAAAAGCTTACAAAATCATGTTTAGTTCTGTTCTTAAATTGATCCTCTATCCTACTTTGAGCAGAACAGGATAATTTTGTGCTTCGTGATGATCTTCAAATTTCACATGAAAGCTCTAATCTACATAAGTAAATCAATATTCTAAAAGGAAACTAACTTTGCGGAACAGAATTCTCATGGAAATTGGTTTCGTGAACATCTAACAAGTAGTAGACAAGAACAAAGTGAGAACTCACGTATTTCCAACCACGGAACCAACAAAACCACCGACTCCGTCACACTCTCTAATGAAATCATGTATCTCTTTGTTTAACACACACCACAGGAAAACACATCCAGGAAAAATCGGTTTTGCTTTAACCGAAAAGGTACCATTTTTCAATTTTCTCTTCTCACGAACAGCAGGGGCATACACCTGAAAACAAATAAACAAACGAATTGGGTCACTGTAAACCAGCAAGTCGCAATCTTTCCACCAACCAAGAAACAAAAACCGCGAATCGAAGCTGAAAACCACCTTGAATTCCAATTCAGGATAGTTCCTGGCAAGCAACCGAGCGATCAAGCTAGCGGTTTCATGGCCTCTGACCCGAGAGACCCGAACAATCCACCACTGTGGCCCTGAATCAGCAAGAGTATCGAGGTTTAGATCAACGCTGCGAGATTTGGGCTTTTTCTTGGGTTTCTTTATAAGCCTCTCTTCAACTTCTTCCCTCCAACTATAACCCGCCTTGCTCTCCCTACTCTGGTTTCTCAACTGTCTTCTTTCTCTAGCCGTAAGACCTTGTTCGGTGCCGGTTGAATCTAGAGTTGCTCTGATGGACGAAATGGCGCGTTTGGTTCCCGGGAATGGAAGGAAAGTAAAGGAAAACGAAGGTGGAGTGAGCGAGCCTTGGCAAGGACTCCATTGATGCAGAAGAAGTCCTCGTTTCATGGTTGGTTCGGCTTAGTGGATAACAAAGCTGTCGTGGTTTATATAGTACACATTTTACTGCGAAGTAATTACCATATCACTGACTGTAAAAATAGCTAGGAATATTCATTAAATCATATTTTGAAAATAATAATTAAATAACAGTCTTTGACCACTAAATTTTTATTTAATTATATTCAAACAATTCAAGTATGAATTGGGCTAATAATAAAATGATACCGCTTTGCCTTAATCTATTTAAATTTTCAATCTAAGTCTTATATAAATTTTGATTCAAATAAATTAAAATTTGAATAAGTGTGTTAATATAATAATATCATTTTGCTTTCATTTACTTAAATTGCTTTAATTAAGTCAAATTAACTCTTTTAGATTTCAATATAATTTAATTTTAGTTAATTTAAATGAAATCTAATTATTAATAATAGGGATAATAAATTTTGATTTATGAGCTTAAATTTAGTTGTTTTCAATTGGTTGACTCATGGGCTGAGTTTAGACCGACTTAAGATCTAATTATTCTAAGCAAAAATATCGTTTTATTTAAAAGAGTTAGGTCTTTGGTAAGTTTGAACCTAAATAGCCTAGACTCGAATAAAAAAAAGTTAATTTATATTTTTAATTTTTAAAAAATTAATTTTAAAATTTTGGCTAATGCTGACCTATAAGCACATTGCCATCTCTATTTATTAAAATAGCCTTTATTACATCTTGAAGTGAAAGAGATAACATTAAGGATTTACTTTAATATTTCTTAAAACCTTAAGATAAAAATTATCTCTTCAAGGGGGTGTTTGATTGATGGGTTTAGGAAGAAGTTAATGGGTAAAAAACAAAAAGTAAGTGATTGATTGTTGATTATCATTATAAGGGCAATAATTTAATATTTTACTTTTGAAGAATCCTTCGTACTCTCCGTTTAGTAGAAGAATAAAACCATTTTTTAGCAGTGACTTTTTTCTTAAAAATATTTTTAATACTAATTAATTAATTTGAATAATATTATTAATTAATTAACTAATTATAATTAACTAATTAAAATATAATTCATTCATTAATTAAAATATTGTAATTAATTAGTTAATTAAAATAAATAAAAGAATAATTAATTAATTAATTACAATATAATTAATTAAAATATTATTATTTATTTATTTATTACATTATAACTAATTAAAATATAATTATCCATTAATTAGAATATTGTAATTAATTAAAATATAATTTATTTATTAATTACAATATAATTAATTAAAATATTAATAATAATTAATTAATTATATTATCAGTAATTAAAAATAAATAATTAATTAGTTACAATATAATTAATTAAAATATAATTAATATATTGTAATTAATTACAAAATAAATAATTAATTAGAATATAATAAAATTTTATTTTTAAATATTATAATCATTCATTTCTCTTAACCAACCATCATAATTATAATGATAATATCGATTATCATTTTTTACTATATTCATTTCCATTTCTATAATCATTTTCTTATACGAACCAACCGTCTCCTAAATAATGTTCAAGAAACTCTTAATACTTAAGGGTCTGTTTGGTTAAATGTTAATTAATGAAATGAAACAGAACAAAACGATTTATAATGTAATTGAATGTAATATAGTGAAAAGTTATTTAGGAGGAATTGAAAGGTTTACAATGTAATGTAGTGAAATGTTATTTGAAAAATAAATGGAATGAAATGTAATATATAATAAATTACTATTATATCCCTGATATTAAAATGGTTATTATAGAAAATTTAATGCTATGATTTTAAAACAGAAATCACGTTCATTTAAAAAGTTACGATTAAAGTCACAACTGTAACAAATAATTTTTTTATATCAACTTCACTAGCATCAACGATTAACTAAAAGGTTCATTTGATAATTGTTAAAATTTAAAGGGTAAATATGGGAAAAGATGACACCTTGTGTATTTAACTGTCGAATTAACTGGTTATTTGTAAGAAGTTGGTTTCCCGCGGGAAGTTCACACCAAAATAACCGCTAAAAAAAAAAAGACACCTTTTTGGTTTTTATTATTTTCCTCGAAAACTTTTAAAACCTCCCGCCATTTTCCCTCCAAAAAAAACCTCCCTCCCTCGCTTAATCTGAATCTTAAAACCCATGAAGACGAACTCAGTTATCCCTAATCTTTACAGTTTCAGATCCCTCTTTTCCAATTCTGTTTACCTTTTCACAGTTCCAAATCAATGGGGAAGCAGAACAGATCCAAGAAAAACGACTCTTCCATTGGCAAAGGTAAGGTGACTCCGGTCCAGATCGCGTTCATCGTCGACCGTTATCTCTCCGATAACAACTTCTCCGACACTCGCTCATCCTTCCGAAACGAAGCCTCTTCTCTCATCTCCAAATCTCCCATCAACGAGGTACTTATACAAATGCTTCCGCTTTTGTTCAAATTCTCGTGGTTTTGCGGGAATTGTGTGATTTTGAGATTTTTGTTCTCTCAGGCACCGAAGAGTTTGCTGAGCTTGGGAGCGATTTTGAACGAATATATATGCTTGAAGGAGCAGAAAGTGATGGTGGATCAAGAAAGGGCGAGTTTGGAGCACGAGAAATCCAGGGTTCACAACCTCTTGCAAGGTATGCAAGAGGTCATGAATAGTTATAATGCGAGTGGGGTTGCACCCACACCATTGATTCAGGCTTCTGCTACGAGTACTGTTACTGTGATTCCTCAGTCGAATATGCCGTTTACTGCTTCTCCTGCAGGTGAATTCCACAACATCCTTTTCTCTTGGTAGTTGGATGGTTTTGTTTTGGTCACAATTAGGGCTTGAACTTGTGTTGTGGATCAAAATTTAAAACCTTTGTTATATATTACTATTTTATTGTTGTATGTAGTGTTTTAAATTGTGGAGAAAACTTGTTGTAAGTCCATTATTGTTTGTTGTATTTTTTGTAATCGGGTTCGCATCTTGTATACATCTTGTATAATTATCATTATAAGATACAACGACAGGGTAACCTACAATTCATGATTTAAAACCTTGAGGTGAATTAGTTAATGGTCACTCAATTTGATAATAATGTTTATATGTTTGATTGGAGAAATTGTTTGTGAGAAGTGTTGAACACGATTGAAATTTGAATGTTTATATGAGTGAATGTGATTTAATGTGGAACAATAATTGTTTTGTAAGGAATTTGGTTCTCTAAGTCTGCTAGAGCTTATCCTCTTGCATAATTGATGAACCCTAAGAGACTAATTGTTCTTTTTTTACCAAGGATCAATGTTTCCTGTTTCTCCAGAGTTTGGAGGTAGCAATGCCACTCATATCCATATACTATTGTCTATTCTTCTGCTAATGTTCAACTGTTGGCGATATTCTATAGGTTGTAGCGCATATAGATCACCAACTGTTATGCCAGTTGCCACACCAGCCAATCCCATTGTCAAGCATTTGCCTTCACCAGCAATGAATCATACATTGCCTAGAAAGAGAGTGGGTTCAACTAGTGTAGAAGCCCCTGCACAAGCTAAAAAGTTCTGCAGTACATTATCCTCCAAGAGCATATCAAATAAAGGTATTTCAAATCTTGATTAGCTTTAGTGTGATCTGTGTCCTATGGACTTATAGTTCTGATTGATCTATCTCTTTGCAGGTACAGAAAAGGAAATCAGTAATAAAATCACCGATCAGAAAACTGCTCAGCCTTTGAAGGGATCTTCATTGAGTAATACAATGATTGGTGTGCCTGTTCAAGGGTCCAGCGTTGCCAAGAGTTTGTTTAAAAAGATTTCAGAATCACCTGCAACTAGTTCTTCAGTACCCAACACACCACCACAGCCAATTCCAGTTCAAACTGAAAACTCTGTATCCCCTGTGGGTGTTTCCTCTAATGGTCACTGCAGTAATGCTCCCCAAGAAGTCACTCCTACCAACTGTACTATAATGACATCGGAGAGAGTTACCGTGAGCCCATGCAAGCATATGTCTTATACTTTGGAGAGAAACCACTTGATTTCTTCTTCTTCGCCGTTGAAGACAACTTTGAAAAGGCTAGGCAAAAGAGATCATGTTAAAGGAAGGCTAGACTTTGATGGTTCTGACGCAGTAGTGATCTCCGACAAACCAACGGTTGAGGAGATGTCAACATCTGAGTCTGACAAAGAACTGGACATTTTTGACATGGATCTGCCTAATTTAGATGCATTTGGACCAAATTTCTCATTCTCGGAGTTGCTAGTTGATCTAGATCTTGGTTTTGAAGGAATTGGCTGTCCCTGCCAGCCGGTTGTTGGTGCTTCTGACACCGTTTCAGGGTATTGATTCTCTTTAGTTATCCTATCTTCTGATATGTGACAAAACTAACTTCTTTTCCTCAACAATCGTGTAACTAATGGGACCTTTTGTATGTTTTATTCGACACATGAAGGTCATCTCATGAATCCAAAGATGGTAACCTTGGGATCATGTCTGAGTTCTCCTCCACTCTAACAGAGGTCATTTCAGGAGATGATATGCAAGGTGATAATCAAACTTGTCAGCGCAGTTTCTGAAACGCTATTCCTGATTGTGAACTGATCAAGCTAAATTGTTTACTTCAGGCCCTGAAACTCTGACTGCTATGAAGTCTGTTACCAAAAGTATAAAGATTTTGAGCCCTTGTAAGTTGAATTTCTAACCTCATGTATAATCTTGATTTCGCGTACTAACATATCTGGAATTACGTCACTATTGTTCCTTGGGAAATCTGAACTATTTATACTCTAAACATTGCAGCAAAGCACCATAGAGGTTCTCTGCACCGGGAGGATACTTTGGCAAGAAAATGAATCTGTTCAAGTTCAGATGATCCTTAACATGACACGGTACATTACACAGTTGACTCCGGAAGATTCTTTTCCATCTACCATCTGTATACTTGGAATGCTTCCGACTCTTGATCGAACATCTGTCTAGCATTTGACCATTACTTGTACTTTAGTACTGATGCTAGTACTAATTAATGTCCTAACTCTAACCGTCCTACAAATTAATGTATTCGTGCAAGCAACTAGTAGTAATTACTATGGTGAGAAGAAGCTTAGTTTCATATGAATTTAATCTATATTGAGAATTCACTTAGCTTTCTGGTGGAGGTTGCTCTAATGCCCTTAGTTAAATTGTTGTTGATTCGTTTTTGCTGCTGATAAACATAAATGAATAGCAATGTACAAGTTACGGAGTAAAAACAGACGGCAGATGTCAGCAACTATGTGCTGCAAGTCTGGTTCACTGTTTCTTTTTTCATGATTAGTTTTCTTGATGCTTGGATGGTAATTTGCGCTCAAATGGACACAGTGATCATGTATTCAGGTGCTATATTAGTGTAGTTAACCTCTCCTCTGTTTTACTTTAATCATTTCCATGCCTACCTGCTTTGCTCTGTTCATATAGAAAGGGAAACGATGGTTACAAACATGAGCTCATAGTCAAGAAAAAGTAGTTCATCAGTCATTTTGTTCATGATTTGGGGCTAGGTTTAACGTCTCTTGAACAAAAAATGATTTGTTTCAATGGTGAATTTCTTTTAGAAACTCAGAAACTATTATACAAAACAAATTTCCTCAGCTCTTACATTTGCAATCAAGCCAGGTACTTCTCCACCTTCTCCACTTCTTCCAGGCTTCCAATGTAAAGAGGAACACGCTGATGTATCTGATCATCAAAAAAATAATCCATATATTGCATGAGAAAGCAGATTATTAGAAATTGTCTGCATTGGCAAAAAGGGTCAGGTTCGGCTCAGTTTGGACCTGGATTTTCATTTGAAATCCAATTAAGTTTGAGCTTTTCAAGCCAGCTCGAAATCTATTCGGACTTTAGGCTAAGGTTTGATCCTTATAGGAACTGACATGAATGTAATCATCATACCTCTGTTGGTTGGATGTCAAGTATTCTCTGATGCCCATCTGATCCTTTTCCACCAGCTTGTTCCACTATAAAGCTCATAGGTGCACACTCATACAACAGCCTCAACTTGCCATTCTTGCTCTTCTTGTCCCTTGGATACCCATAAATACCACCATACAAAAGTGTTCGATGAAAGTCCCCAACCAAGCTTCCAATGTATCTAGCAGAGTAAGGCTTGCCACTTGGACCAGGGTCTTTCAGATCATCAACATACTTCTTCAACTTATCATCCCACAACTGGTAGTTCCCTTCATTGAATGCATAAATCTTTCCAGATTTTGGGATCTGAATGTTTTCCTGAGTTAGAACAAATTCTCCATACATTGGATCTAAGTTAAAGGCAAAGACTCCATTCCCAAGTGTCACCACAAAAATTATAGAGCTCGAGTACATGCAATAGCCTGCAGCAAGGAGGTTGCTTCCAGGTTGACACACATTAACCACACACCTCTGCTCTGTCTGGTCAAGCTGTGCATTAAAACCAAGTTTGTTCAGTAGAGATTAGAGAGCTGCATTTCCTTCTACCTTAGTCAGTTGTGTTAGAACAGTGAAGCACAATAGAGCACTGGTAGATATAAGTGAATCAAAACGTAATCATAATCATACATTTCAATTGGTTTCGGACTTACAGTGGCATCATCACCAATATCAGCAAGGCACTCATCGTTCGGGCTGTATATTCCAAAGATGGAGCCAGTGGATACTGCAGCGTCGATGTTTGATGATCCGTCGAGGGGGTCAAAAACAACAATGTAGTTGCCGGAGTAACTTTCCTCAACAGCAACTGGTACGTCCTCTTCTTCTGATGCTATGATCCCTGTCCTTCCACTTGACCTCAAGCAATTTGAGAACACCTGTATGTATGTGCGAAGTAACAAGTTTCACCTGCTTAAAGTTCTCTTCAATGTTTTTTGCTTATAGAAGACTTAGACCTCAGAAACTCATTACTCTTCCTAGATTTCATCATCAAGAACATAGTTGGTTCCTATCTTTTTAACGTCGTTTTGCCTCAACCTCCAAGTTCAAACCTAATTCAAAGTTGGGATAACTTGATTTTGACCGATTGACTTGGGTCGGACTCAATTTTCTGACCCTACACCAGTTAGAATCCTTCACTAGTAACATGTAAAGTTGTTTACGTACCTCATTGGATACAACATCAAGCTTCTTTTGGTCCTCTCCTTGAACATTAACTGCACCCTGAACACCGGTGAGGTTAGAGATACCAGCTCTCTGCACCAAAGAAGCAATCTGCTTACAAGCCATTGAGATGCTAGAGATGACGATAGTGAGCTCAGCATCAATCACGCCTGCTTGCTCCTGCTTCAACAACCAGCTGGTCAGAGTCTGAATCTCGAACTTACCCTTCTTTGTCTCTGCCTCTGAGGTTGTACTCACGGCCATGCACTTAATCCCACCACCAAGTACATGCTTTTTCTTACCACTACACATGATGTTCTGTGATGACACAACTGTTCTGGAATCAAACACACATAGTTGCAGAGGTGATAGGCGAGAAGGAGAAGGTGAGGTTAAGAAAAGGAGATGAGATGAGCATGCAGGAGCTGTTACTGCTGCAACCATGGTGATTTCTTCTTCTTTTTCTTCTTGTCTTTTGAGGTTTTTCTGTGACTCTCTTTGCTTTGTTTTCTTTCAGTAGAAGTGTTTGTGTTCCTGGATTGTGTTGGAAAATGAAAGGAGAAAATTGTGAGGTGGGTAACGATTTCTGTTACCTCGGACCCCACTTATCATGGATTGTGTGTTCTGTTCTGTCCCCCGCTTGTGCGATCTTCATTGGTTCAAGTTTTCCCGCTAGGACTTGGATTTGGATTCTGGTTCCATAGCAGTGGGAGTTGGAGCTAGAGCCGTCATTTGAGCCCTTTTACGTTAGTTTATAGGTCATGAGTCCAATGTTGAGCTCAGAGTCCAACCACTTAAAAGACTTAACGGTCTCTTGCCTAAAAGTTCCAAGATAATGGGCCGCTACCATGGGACTAATTCACAAAATAAATAAATAAATAAATATATATATAACATAAATAAAAATATATCTAAATAATTTTTTTATATAGGTTATAATATAAGTAAAATTAATATAAAAATAAATATTAAAACATATTTAAAAAGTCAAATAATGAGTTTCCAATATAAACATGAAGATGAGTTTGTAAAAATTATGCATAAAACATAAGGGTAAAATGGATTTAAAAAATAGACTTATTAATTGATCTAAAAATTTACCTAAAAAAGTTATTTGAGAGGCTTTTTTGAGAAGCTCCAAATTTAATATTCTTAAAAAGCTTTATTTTGATTTCCAAAAAAGTCATATCTATTAAAGAAGTATTTTTTTATTTTACAGTCAAGCACCTATTTAAAATAAAAGGCTTTTGTAGTAAAAAAAGTGTTTACTGACCTTCCAAAAGTCCATCTAAACAGTCACTAAGTAAAATTGAAAAACATTTGTATCATCTAATAACAAAATGTAAGATGAACAATACTTATATATATTGTTTAAAAAGATGAACAATAGGTAATAACATTATTTCAATTACATAAATATAATATAATGACATAATAGGGTCGAGTTATTTTTTTGACCATAAGATCACATGTTCAAATCATAGAATTAACTTTTTTTGTAAAAATATAAAGGGAATACTGCATGTATTATATCCCTCCCCAAATTCCCGTAAAACAGGGAGCTTAATACACGGGATACATTGATCACATAATAGGGATAATCTTTCCTTTTTTCCTAATTTTATTTTTTAAAATTTTAATTGTTATTATCCAATTATAGTTAATTTAATACTTGTCTTCTTTCTTTTTAATTCTTATTAAAAATTACATTAATTTATACACGGTTAAATTTAATTTGAAGACTATATTATCACTATTAATTTTATTACAACATCGATCTATTCACCCCAAGAAAGTCTCGTTCCTCAACTTTAGTGAATAGAAACTTGTTTATGTGTTCTGTCAAATTAAAAACCTTCAAGAGTCCCTTCATCACAGCTTATTATGATTCAAGACAATGATGGGCATGTCTTAGCAGTTAACTCCAAGAACTATGGATGCTATGAAGAGCCATGTTAGTGCCAATAGGCATGTTTATGTTCGAGAATTGAAACACGATCAAACGTTCACACACAGGCGAAGATACATTATAATATCTCATAAATAGACAACTTAACGATGAAATCAAAGAGAAGACTTAAGACAACAAGTTGGTGTTGATCATGTTACTTGAAATGAACATCACAACTTCTACGGTGATGTCAAAGGGTAAGGTTTAGACCTTCATTTTAATATTTTACAAAAATTTAAATAAAATTTTACTATTATTTTTAAATAAAAATGGTTAAATTAATTAAAATTCATATTTTATTAGTCTAGTCTTTAACTTTTAAAAATTATTTATAACTCGATAATTTCGTTTTTAAAACTCATATTTTTTTAATCTCAATTTTAGTTTAAAAATCCAAAATGTAAATTTCAGAAAGATGGTATATAGTGTTATGCAATGATTAAAAAAGTAAATTAGTTCAATTGTAAAAAATTTGACCCGACCAATTCTTTAATTTAGTTTTTAATTTTTCGATATAGTTTATTTTAATAATCTTATTGTTAAAAATCAATCTATTTATTAACAAAATAAACTTATTAAATTTTATTTAAGTGTTTATTTTTTAATTAAACTTCACTGAAGAAGAATGTTCTTCTAATTTAATTATATTTTAAACCATTTATTTATATTTATTTTAAACCAATTTTATAAAAATTTAATATATGCTGAATCTTTAAACCTTAAATTTCTTATCATAACAGTTTAATTTTAATATCATTGTTGTAAAGTTTAAAATTTTAACAAAAGTTTACAAAAAAAAGGATGAATAATATAAAACTAAAACATGTCTCGAGTTCGAGTCACGCAAAGGAGGAGAAATGAGAAATTTTGTTGTTGATGATCCTTTAGTTCCCTGGGTAAAAGCTTCTTGATCGAATCAATTACAGACGTCTCGCTTTTAGTGACAATGTGAGAGTTGAAGTTATTAGAAAATATGAGGGCTATTGAAAACTTGATGTTGAGCAAGACCAGTGATCAATCAGCAATTAACTAATTAAGTATGTGACGATTCTTTGTACGTAAAAATATACAAGGCTAAGTAAAAACTTGAGGGATCTTAGAAATTTTAGATTACCTCGTTTGGGAATCTTAAAGTGGAATCTTAAGACTGTAATACCTTATGTAATTAAAAAAAAAAAAGAGCCGTCTCTACAATCCATAAACGGCCGGCTTTTGTTAGGTGTACAGACACTATGAGAAGTTGACAAATGATCCGTGGCTGTGTTGGGAAGCCAACAACCTCAAACCGACTTCTTGATGTCGTTTCCTTAATTTCTGTTGGTCAGTTCGGTCAATCTCTTCCGGCAGGTTACTTCCTGCCCGGCTGATTTACAGGTCTTCCGACGATTGGCACTTTGGTTTGATGTCTTTTGACAAGGTCAATACAAAATAAATGGAAAATAATTCAAATTTTAATGCAATTAATCGAGTGAGTTATATTTTAAATTCAAAATTTTACTTAATTTTTATAATATTAATTAAAATTATAAAATAATTACATAATCATATAAGTTATATTTCGTTATGTATATAATCTAAAGATTAACTCTATTAATGTGGTAGAACGAAAAAATAATGTTATAAAAATTAGACCCGAAGTTAAATCGATAAAAAAAGAGTTTAAAATTTTAAAAGTTTAACCAATATTAAACAATCATAAAACTTATTAAAATTTTATAAAATTTAAGAATTTAAAAAATGAATGAAGAAGATTATCCTTATTCAAGAAGAAGTTTAAAGTTTAATTAAAAATGAGACTCTTAATTAATTTTTATTTATAAATTGAATAAGTTTAAAGTTTAATTAAAAATGAGACTCTTAATTAATTTTTATTTATAAAAGCTTATTAGTTTATAAAAAGTGACCGATTAATTAATAATGAATTGATTTTTAAAAATAAAAATTATTAAAATTAATCGAACCAGAAAGTTCATCAATTCAAAGTTTTTGCTGTTAAACTGAATGAACCGTTTTAATTTTTAAAACATTCCATAAAGCAGTACATAAATTAAACTCATTCATATCAATATATTAATACATACATGAAAATATTTTTAAAATAAAATTATATATTTTAATTAAAATAATAAATACAAATATTCCTTATTTTAAGAATAATTTTACACTTCCAAATTTTAATTTATTATTTTTTACTTATTGAATTTTAAAAATTATATATAGGTATAAACTTAATTTATATAAGATTAAGATTAAGATTATATTTAGAATAAATTAAAAGTTTTAGATTTAATTAATATTTTAATTTTAAAATATAATTTATCCTATTATAAATTGACAAATTAAATGAATTATAATTTATCCTATTATAAAAAAGAGTTAGAATAATTAAAAAGAAAAAGAAAAATGGCAGTCTTAAGGGGGTGGCAATGTGAAACAGGTAAGAGTGAAGAAGACGAAGAAGGAGAAAAGATATGGAGGGACCATTAATTAACCTTCCTAAATTTGACGCGTTTCTAAATATAGATAATAGTAACATACAGTTGGCTAGTGACACATCCAAACACACACAAGGACCTTCAACAATGGCGGTCTTGGTCTTCGTTTTTGTTCTATATATAGACTCTAAAAACACCACCTTCTTTGCTTCGTATATATACATACAAGCTCTCCACCACTATTCACTCCCTCTCACAAACACATTAAAAACTATTCCAGCCCCATAAAGGAGATCATCAAACCATGGCCATGTACAAGTTCCCTTTGGTTCTCTTCCTCTCCTCCATCTTCTTCCATGGAGTTCTAGGTAAGAACTTGAGAAGTACAGGCCACGCATGCATTGCATTGCATGTTCTTCTTCTTCTTTTTCTTGTTCTTTTCTGGGTTTCTTTTTAAGATTGTGTTCTTGTTTAGGTGAGATTGCGTGTGAGGAATTGCCAAACGATGTGTGTGCGTTCTCAGTGGCATCATCAGGGAAGAGGTGTTTGTTGGAGACGTATGGTAGAGAAGATGAGAGTGTGGGGTATCAGTGCCGGACGTCGGAAGTTGTGGTGGAAAGAATGGCGAATTATATAGAGACTGATGAGTGTGTGAATGCTTGTGGTGTTGATAGAAACTCCGTTGGTATCTCATCTGATTCACTCCTCGAACCTCAGTTCACCGCCAACCTCTGCTCACCTGCTTGTTACCAGCGATGCCCCAACATTGTTGACCTTTACTTCAACTTGGCTGCTGGTGAAGGTAAACACATGATCATCCTCTTCTGAATTTTTCTTTTCATCCTTTCCCAACTTTCTTTGGTAGGAATAGTACATCTCAAGCAATTAGGCCACTCAAACCCAAATCTAATCCATTGCCTTTGAGCATAATTTGCAACCATTTGTCTCCACTTATAATCTTCAATCAAAGAATAGTGCCCATCCGTGTCTTAACAGTTTAGAAGTTTTGAGAATTTGGTTACAGAAGAAGAAGAAGATATTATATTATAACATGGAGACTTACCAGTTAATGGACATGTTCAGGTGCATATCTTCCTGATCTCTGCAACTTAGCACGGACCAATCCCCACCGTTCGATGATTCAGCTCATGAGCTCCGGTGAAGCCTCCGGCCCCGTTGCCAGTGCCCCTGCTTCTACCCCTATGTAATTTAGTGATAGCTTCCGCTACTAATTTTCATTTAATTCCAGATTATTGTAAATTGAACCAGAAATAATTTCAATTAGTTATTTAGAAACGAGACATAGGTATTTATTTCGGATTAATTATTTGTTTGCGTTAAGTTTAAATTATGTGGTCTTTTTTTTATAAAGAAATATTTGAATTATATCGTTATAAACAAAATAGATTAATTTGAAAATTATGTTTTAAAATTTAAACACAAATTGGATTTTAAAAACTCAATTAGGTCGGAGTGAATCTACCGGAAACAGTCTCTCTATTATATAGAGGTAAGGTTGCGTACTATTAGACCTCCCTAGATTCTGCTTTATTGCGAGACTTCGGACTGGATGTGATGATGATAATGATTATGATGATGAATTAATTCGGAATTTGCTGATTGACGTCATATTTAAACTCGAACTAAAATACGAACACCACTAATAGAATAATCATTTATATTACCTTATATTTAGAGACGACATTTGGACCTAGACCCGACCGAAAGCTCGATACCACTACAAGAAATTAGTATAATCCGCGATGTTTTATTAATAAAACGTCACAGATTATAAAGACTTTTTGTGATGTTTAAAAAACGTCACAAAAAATTTAAAATTTTCCCGACGTTTTATAAAAATGTCACGCATTAGTAACACTTTTTGCGACGTTTGTTAATTAAAAAGTCACAAAATAAAAAAAGGCTACGTTTTGTTTAACAAAACGTCGCTGATATTTGCCTTTTGTTTACTTAAAATTTAAAATTTAGATCTTGCGCGTTGATTTCCACTTTCTTGTCAGACATTTTTTCTTCTTTACTATCATTTCTAAATTTCTCCCATTCTCAACAAAAAATCACCGAAGAGAACAAAAGCCTCGAGTCTGTTACAGCAAAAGCGAGATAAAACCGCAAAAACTAAGGTTCAGGTGCATATACTGCTATATCTCTAGGTAACAACCTAAATCAAAATCTTGAAAGATTTCCTTTTCCTTAATCTCAAATACAGTATCTGTGCTTGTTTGGGTTTTTTTT